>JAUELE010178997.1:0-13624 GCA_031471655.1 Diodora aspera
TACAACATGCAAAATTTAAGTCCCATCCGGGGTTCGAGGATTTTTGAATATACAATTTTCCGTATCTGATTTTCAAAAGGGGGGGAGGTCCCATGCACCTCCCAGGATCAGCCACAGGGGATGGATGATTTATATTTTTATTATTTGAGTAACCGTGACACAAAGGACTTCAGGAAAATGAAAGTTAAATTCGACGGTAGGCATAAGGGGGTGTCTGGGGGGGAGGGGGGGGGGGGTCGTGCATGGCCATGGCCGGGGTCAAATGACCATCCGAAAATGGCTGTTTTGGAGTTTTTCGTGCTGGAGGCAACTTGGCCTCATCGTGGAAGGCCAGAGCAGACCCTATACATCAACTAATCAGTGGACACATGTAGTTGGCACCTATAGGTTGGTAGGTACACCAAACATTCGGGCCATGCCTATAACTTGTATCAAGAGAGCAAACTTTGAAAATAGACTTTTTTCCATCAACTATTTTTTTTTTAACATTTTCAGAGCGCCATATGATCTCAGGTGTAATAGATACAACAAAACGGATGACAGAATTGTTAATTTCACTGCCAGTTCCCTTTGTATACAAATTGAGAGGTTTGTTAAATGTTGGCACAAAAACCACTCCAGGCCAAATGTGCATGCAGTTGGGTGAAAATGAGGTCAAGATTTGACATTGCATGCCATGTCTCGGCAACGGTATGAATAAGAAAGCTCAAATTTTGGGATCTGTCACAGATTTCAACATAGATCAACATATATTTTTACCAGAATTTTCCAAGGGTTCACCCGTCCACCTCTGCACCACTTGACATGGAATGGTCCTATATGCATCCCCTTCAAAATCCTGGATAATAACTGTTATAAACTGTTAATTTCTTCCGTATATACTTCCCTAGTTGTGTATTGAAATTATGATAAGCTGATAAGTTTGTTTCAAGCTAACCACCATCTCCATTGAACACTTACTCTCTCTGATAAATATGTTTGTGCGCTTAGAGCATGTTTATACATGGATTACAGCGCTATATAAATGGACTATTATTATAATAGGCCTTTAGTTTTCTTTGCATTATACATCAATAAAAGTGGCAACCTATTTTAGTGGCTGAAAATTTGTTCGTATCAATGGATTATTTTTAACTCTCCAACAACACGCTCTGGCATTTATTCATTCCTTGGCACTAACACGAAGACCCAAAAATCAATGCAATTATGTCCATTGAATATAGTTTTCTGTGCGTATGTGTGCGTGCGTGTTGTTTTTATCACTTTGTGAGAGCAGTGACGACGCAAAGCCAGGGCAAGCCCCGGCAATGCCTATGGATCTAAATTATGTAGATTCGTAAATGTCTATAATACAATAAATACCTGATATTACAAACTTTTCCGTCTTTGTAGGTTTCTGGGCAAACTTTGCTTGGGCACAAAAACCTGGTTGGCGCCGCCAAGTACTGTGGTAATCTTGAATTAGAGCAGCTTCTTAAACTATACTGACGTCCAAAAGAAAGTATACCAAATGATTTCAATTATTTTCCCTTACGTCTTTAGTTGATCAAAAGGCTGCTTGGATTTCGGTGAGTGTAATTTGATTGACATCATCTCATTGATAAACCTTCAAAGTCTTGAAGGGATATCTCTTGCATATCCAACGCATTTGTGAATGCATTAAGTAGTCTCTCAAAATCTTGGTACACTTTCTTTTGGACGTCAGTACAGTATATATGGATTTGGGAAAAAAGAAATGATATGATCATACCTACCGAGCATGCCAGAAAGTGGGCGACTAGATCTAACGGTTTGTAATGCCTAGTGTGATAATGTAATCGCGCAGGAGGTCGTTAAAGGGGTGTGGGGTGTCAGACCAGAAATTGTCATTTTGCAGGCAAACGAATTATAACCTGGTAAAATCAATGCTTTTGGCGAGACATGGATGAATTCAGTCAGCCAACTGCTCATTCTGTTCCACTTATCAGTGAGAACAACACCGAGTTCACTGAGAGTGGTTTGTGGGTCGGCCTACATTCACGTTGGCCTACATTATACTGTCGAGGACATCCAATACCTTTATAGTATGGTCTATTTCAGAGCAAAGCAAAGAGCTGCCATTGACCCTTAGCATACTTCTGTATCATGACTGGCATTTTCAGCGAGCCTTAGATTTAAGGCACGTTGAGGTGATCAAGTCTAGCTTATACGAAACTGTAGACAATAGTTTACTGAAAACCAGAATTAGTCAATCAATCAATATTTATTGTATGCAAAGCCAAAAGTCCTTATACACAGTACATGTATAGTGTGTGTACATACATATAAGTCTTGAATTCAGAGCAATATAATAGCTATACATTAATTTCTGCCTGACAACGGCTTCGGAAGCGTAGGCTATGATATATGAACGGTGCATATTGATATTGCAGTGGAAGCATAACATCCTCAAATTTCAATAATGTGTGAAAACATACATGTACATGTGGTACGTTTGAACGATATTTACATCTTAATGAATCATGTTTGGGACATATCAATAAGAAGTGATGTTCGTTTTCTACAAAAGTTTTACAAGTTTTGATATTTAGATAGTAAAAGTATTCGCCCTTTGAATCAGTAAAGATGTAACATGAAATAATAGGTAATGTATTCTAAATGCTTTTTACATAGACTCTTTTGGGATTCACCTTTGGACTCTAAAACTACAGTCACGGACTCTGTGCACCGGGGGATGCTGGCGCATGCGCATATGGATGTGTTGCATAGTGTAGTCGGGTGTACAACGACAACAAACAACATCCGCTCTTCATGTTCCGAATGCATAGCCTTGCTCCATTCTGATTTATCTACCATGTTGATTGGAGAAAACATCTGCTAAAACTAATTGCAGAAAATCATGCCACCTTCCTCAGGTTTGTGATTATTTCGTGGACCACGTGACGACCAGACAGCCATCTGGGTAGTGATTACAGAAACAAGTGCTGCCATACCGGATGTGACGCCACATGAAATATAAACTGGACCAATCAGGGCGTATGTTACGGCGAGTGCGGATAGGTCCGTGTTCGTTCATTAATTAAAGGCCATTGCTTTGAGAACGTAACACCCTGCTGGAAGGAAATTACTTTTGATGCGCCCATGTTTCTGTCCCCTACTTCCGGCGAAGACAGAACCTCAACTTTAACACAGATCGTCCCGTGGAGTCCCGCTATAAACTCAGAGCTTCCTGACCAACTGTTCCTGTCTTTACTGGCACGTGGCTGTTTGTTTGTCGTCATGCGAGATGCCTTCAGTCCCGGCTGAAGAACTGCAGGGACGCCCTTACAATAATTCACAGAACTCGTGTTTACATGACACAGTGAGCCAATAGATTGATAGGTGGATGATTGACTGAATAAATACACTGACCTGCATAAATAAATTAATTATAACTATTTTGTTAAGAGAAGTGCACAGGTAATTGAATTAATCGAGTTAATAAATGAATGAATTGATGAATGAATGGAGGTGTAAATAAATAAATAAGTAAATTCATTATAAATATTGTACTACGAGAGGATCGCAGAAACTTTAAATAAATAAATAAATACGAGAAGTGCGCAGATATTTTAAATAAAAAGCAAATTGATAAATTAAGACATCCGTAATTAATTAAGAAAAAAATTGGTTGGAGATTGTTTTTCAACAAGCTACCAGACCAGCTATATATCTGACCAACCTGACGTCTGAGTCAACAGCAAACTATACATTTCGGCACCGTTCTGTGCGATTCAAACCTGCCCATTTGTTTACACGAACAAGAACAAAGAATTTCCAGCAATCGAAAATAAAGGCAACGTATTTCTGTACAATGTGATCTAAAGACACGACCACTGCGAATACTTCCTAAGAATCTCTGTTTTGTGATTGTTGTATGTCTTCTTCATCGGGAATGAGAATTCGAAAAGAGGAAATGTATCTCATATTGCCAAGCTTATCCTTATCCGTTTTTTCTCCATTCCCTCCCGTGGTAAACTAATCACGAATAGCTGACACCTAGTACCAGCTGGGTGGTCAATAAGCCTTTTTCCGTTTCTTGACACGTTCAGATTTCAGTGATAACCGCATCGCTGTCTTGTTTTCTTTTTCAGCTTCCAATTGTTGCCGAAAGGTTGCCTCCGGTTTTATTTAACAATTGTTTTATCGCGGAGAATAAGCCTACCCACATGACCTGCTTGTCAGAAAACAGATTAAACACCTCCTTTGGGGATATAAAGTTCTCATTATTGTTGGTATTAGATTTATCTTTCAAACTTCTTGCAAACTCAAACATTCTTCTGCTTCAAGTTATCCGAACGACATTGGACTCGCCTGTACATTCATAATTTTCTTTATAGCCAGACTTTTTCTGATGCGATTCAATAATATTATAATGTACAAAACGTTTAAAGAACTTCAGCCGAACTGCTGACTCATTCGTGGAAAATGTTGTAGAAAACAATGATTATCATCAATTTCTTGATCTAGCTGCTTCCGCTTTTTAGCAAATTCTGCGTGACAATCCTTTACTATATTTCTTTAAACCGCCTGACATGTAAATGTGAATCTGAAGAAATTAATTCTTAATTATTGTGTATTTGTGCATGCACTATTTACAGATGTTTAAGCAGCCTAAATGCGACAGATATACACAAAGCGATGCTGGAATAAATGGGGAACGTTCGTGTTGAACCCCCAAATTCTACATTTCGTCAAGTGTGTCGAGGTTTTTGCGTTCTAGGAATGAACGTGTGTAGGTGTGCATACAGTGCTGCGCCTTGTGGAAAAATGATCAAATACCATCTGTTAATACCAAGGGTTTCAAATCATGGATCTGCTGACCTCGACATGTTGGCCAAGGAAGTGAAAGATCTGTTTGGTGTTAGGTTTTCTCTGACATTTGCTTATGACATTTCCTGCAACACAAAATATTCTGTTACAAGACCAGGAACGTCGCCGACCCAGCCAGTGTTTTCAAAACAGCACTCAAACCTTTTACCCCACTTGTAATGTATCCTCTCTGTCTGAACATAGACTGTCGACTCAGTGGAGACAGGAAGTTGATGGTATTCCACTGTAGAGTTACACGATTCGTCGAATCACCCAAGAGGCTGTACAGATTTAATTCCATCCAGATGGACAATTTTGAGTGGAATATTCAGTAACAGGTTAGAAAGTGGTTCGTATAATATGTCATTTTGTCACGATTAAACGTTCTTGAAAAGTAGCCATTCTGCTGAATAGATGAGCCCTGCTTAAGATCTAGGCCTGGTCCATGTACTTGACCTTGAGAGAACGAGTTCGAATCCCCGACAGTCTGCAACTACAAGCACGTGAAGCATCGCCTTTTCAATATAGTCTACTTTCAGATTAAACAAGTAGAGATCACTTTAGACCAACATTTAGTCCCAGAAATAAGCTCTTTCCACAAATTATGTTCATTATATATAAAATCATAAACTCAGAAAAGGAGCCTGGAGACATTCCTAATTTCTGGAACTGAGAAGTCGTAGACTTGCTATATATCTAGAATTGGGCAGGCTCCATTTTCCTTGTATGCTCTAGGGTCTGGGAGATAGACTATGATCAGTTAAACTCAACGGTATACGTCTAACTAGTTAGTTTTGATTCAGAAATAGTTGTTCACCAAAAACTTAACTTTTCCTTTATATTCTTTTCGACCACCTTATAATTTATATAACATTCGAGTTTTAATACAGGTTACGCCATATTTAGAGAAACCCACCTTTATTTAGAAATGTACACATATTCATTACACGTAATGTGTCACGTGGTCTCGCACCAGGGGAAGTAACCCATGTTTTCTTTGACAGCATCCAGGAGCCAAGGATGAAGACATTGCGTGGTATTACACGGCCTTTCCCCTGAGCTACCATCTCAAGTTGGTGAAAAAAGACAAACACTAACAACAATGTAGAACCATGCAGAGGAGACATGCCCTCCCCACAAAGAGAGATAAACAAAATGTTTAACTTCGTACGAAGACAAGATGCATGCACAGAAAGAAAATAACACGGACACGAACCTGAGTTTATGTTTTGTCTCTGTGCGGCAGCTTTAGCATTTGAAAGTTCTGGAACATTTTGCATTGTGAATTGAAGAAAGAAGAGAACATTGGTCCTTGTTTAGATGGAAAGGTCAGTGGATGATGGACAGAGAGAGAGGCAGTATTTCTTGTGAACAATTCAACAAGGATGAAATTAATATGAGTGATTTCACGCGTAATATACTGACAGGAACAACTATGATGGGAAAGTACACGATTCACTCAGTAATCTGTATTTGCTTTACTTAACGTTGTCACTACACTCATATTGCTTTTTAGTGCAGAATAACATGAATTAGACTAATTATTGTGCAATATGTTAAAATACTATTGTCAACAGTAAATCCTTTTAAAAATTCTAAAGTAGCCCAGAGACTAGACTTGCTAAACTGAACGGCTCTGAAAACAAACATCTGCTAATCATACCCAAAGTGAGAACGTTACGCTATGGCGAGAGATCTTTCTCCTACGCAGCAGCATTTCCTTTGAATAACCTACCACAAGAATTACGAGACTGTCCAAAATGTACCACATTCAAATCGCCTTTGAAAACTTCCTCTTTAAGACTGCCTTTCTTTGTTAGCAAATAGTATTCCTACTGTTACTTCTCATTATATTTCTTCTTCTGTTTATACTGTGCGCTATGAGCATGCAACATGCATGGATATATTTGCGCTTTACAAATGTTCTATTATTATTATTATTATTATTATTTTCAAATGAGAGAAAGTGCTTGAGACAGCTGACCTAGGCAGGGTTAGAACCCACACTCCTTAGAGCCAATGGTTTCATTAAAGACTGAAACTGACATTCAAGATTGGAAGGAAACAGTGGGAAAAGATATGAAGACATAATTTGAAAACAACGATAATGTACGGGATGATAACAACATTTATTTAATATTATAAATAGCACATTTTCATGTAGTTTGCTAAATAACACTATCACACGACCAGAAATCTTCTACATTTGGTAACTGAAAACGTAAAGCAACACATCAAATGTTGACAAACTTGAAAGCTCTATAGCTACATCAAAACAAATAATTCAGGCTAAACTTCAATAAAGGAGTGGTCTTGATATGCCTGATAGAAAACTACAAAGTAAAGTATATTTGTTGAAGGAACAGTTAGATTTTGTTTTACTTGTCTGAGATAAACAGTTCTACACTACAGGGTAACAAAATATGTTTTTTTTGCATATGAGCATTTGCTATTCAATAAAATTAGGTTTGTATTTCAGTTTCAAATTCTAACGAAATATAATTTGGTAGGAACAGCAGCTGCAGAAGTCTCACAGAGTGAGTTTGTTTCCTGACAGTTTCCACAAAACAAACAACTTTACCCCAAACTCTTCCCCGATTGTTATACATTTTACAATCACGTGTCATTTAGGACTTTGTTTCTAGGCAACAAGTTTATATTTCAGGAATTTACACAGAGCTGAAAATAGTTCAATCAGTTGCTAAAGTTGAGAGATGAATGTTTCAGTATTTACAGAGTAACTGCGCAATAAATTATACATTGCTATAAATTGTTATTAATATCAGAGGTAAATAATTTTGTATTTACAGAAATCAGTGCTCAAAACAAACAGTATTTCAGTTTGTGTTAGATATGTTCTAGATTTCTGTCAACTTGTAAATTAAAACTGTGTCTATATAGTTAGTAACAAACAAATATCCCCGGTCATCACAGTGGACCGACTGGGGGTAAAAAACCCCACTGTTTGCTCCGGTCAATATGTCAGCCTTGTGCACCCCGGACATGGTGAGGAGGACGATGTTGTGAGAGTCATGATCCGCCACGACTACATCTCCCCTCCTGGTAGTTGTCACACCCCGTGGTTTAAATGACGTACCAGGGGGAGAGGTATAAGTCCACTTGATGTCCCCTTCTGACGTCAGACATGTCACAATATGATTGACACAGTCAGAGACGATGATGTTGTTGCTGTCGTGGATGCTGACAGTCAAGTTGCGTGGCCATTTAAATACTGAGTGATCAGTGAGACTTCGGACGATTGTCACCGAGTCACTGGAGACACGCAGTAGATCAACACTCCCATGACGACCTGCTGCCAGCAGTCCACTGTTTAACATACATAGTGAGTCATATCCACTCTGGGTTTTATTAACCATGTCCTTGACAAGGTTAGGGGTTACATGCAAGGTCACCAATTGACACATTGTTGGGACTGACACCATGACCCTGTTATCCCTAAGTTTTGTTATCCCTGAAGGACCTCCCTCAAGCTGACAAACACTGCACGAGTTGCTGGGTGGTGTGTTTCCTGATGCTTTGTCTCTAATAAAAAAACATTTTACACACTCATTGTTTATATCCGAAGAAATAAATACGTCTTTGTTCCTCACCCTCATGGCGATTATTCCCACTAATTCTGGGCATTCCTTATCTTCCTCTGTCTGCGTGTTCACCGTTTTTACCAACTTCGGTATGCACCACGTGCCTTTCTTCTTGGTCACTTTAACTTGTCCTATATCGGACAGGAGGAGCTGAATTTTGTCCTCACATAAACAGAAGTCGATGTCAATCACGTGGTCTCTCTTGGGATGATCTCGAGCATCTTCTGTCAGAAGACTTCCTGATTGACAAAACTCGTGTGTATTCGAAATATCTGTCTCTTCGCGAGATTCCAGGAGCTGACTCAGAACGGCAGCATGTTGACGATACATCTCAATGTCCAGTTGGGCAGTTTTAATGGCGGCCTGTAAGGCAGATTTCTCCTCTTCCGCTGCTTTCTGTACTTCATCTTTATCGTTCTGGTATTTCTCTTGGAGGAGAGTCATCATTCTCTTTTCCACGTCTTTGATCTTCGACAGTGTGGCATCTTGTTTGGATTGAACAAATTTCAGCTGTGATTTCAGAACGGTCAAATCAATCTCCTTGTCCTGCAATCTGTCAAGAACTGTTTTATGATTTTCTGCTATGGATGACTCCATCTGTCTCAGAACGGACTGTATTGACACGATATTGTCACATTTTCTGTGTTGTATAGTGCAGCACGAGTTACAGGCACTCTTTTTACAATCTTTACACTGAAATTTGATCAGCTCTTTGTGTTCAGGACACAACACCTTGAATGGTTTCCTCTTTCTTGATTTCTCTTGCACTTCAATGATGTCATGGTCTTTGGTACCAGGTGTAAGCTGATGTGTGCGGGAACATCTCTGACACAGGGAGATTTCACATTCCAGACACCAGCAGACAGCAAGAGTTGTCTCCCCATGACCGAGGCACAAAAAACAGTTATCCTCACCTGCATAGGAAAGTGGCTGATCAGTAACTATTGTCTTGAGAATAGAAACGAAAATGTAATTCCTTTGTATTAGTGACGTCATTATCATATTCATGAAACAGTTATCGTCACCTGAACACATACAGTGATCTCTCAGGAAGTAAATTCTTGAAATCTGAAACATTGTTTTTTGCTTTGGAACCAATTTCTCCAAGCGCGTTATCCAAGATTATGAAATGTGCTCCAATCCATAAATACATTTATGCTGTGAGCTTTACTTGATAACAAAAATACAGTGCACAGAAGTGAAACATTTGAAGCCATAAGTTGACTGATTTACATTTTTGGTTATTATTGTCGTGTTAACTTATTGACCATTGTGTTCTCTTTCTGAGACGTTTATACCTCTTCATTTAAAGCAAAACCTATTGTAAGATCAGACAGTTGTAAGCGAAGTACGCAATGTTATTTCATGTGCCCTCTCACTTACCATTGCTTGTTAACAGAGATGTCTTAATGTCTTCAGTCAGTTGTCTGATGGTGAAAGATGGTTTCAACTGTTTTCCCCAGTCTTTAACAGGTTGTCTAGGGTGCGGGACTTTTGTTTCATGTCGGCAAACTGAGCAAGGTAGGATTTGTCTGGTCACAGCTGTGGGATGTGCCTGAACATAACCATTCAGACAGTTCAAACAAAAGCTGTGACCACATTCAAGGGTGACAGGATTGTCGAATATTCCCAGACAGGTTGGGCACTGAAGATGCCCACGGACTTTATCTAGGACTGCAGACGCCATCTGTAGAATAAATTGATTTACATTTACAAGTACTACATCATTTAATATTCGATGGCACCCCTCTGTTAAAAGTATAACTGATCAATGAAATACACCGAACTGCAAGAGAGACGCAGGTTTTGAAAATGCTGTCAAAATGATGTTTCTTTTTTTTACATGCTGTCCCTCACGTAAGTTTTCCGTAAACAGTGCATATCAAAAATAAATCACCAAAGCATACCATAGAAACATGAAAAAGGGGTTGGCGTGGACATCAACATGCTCACTTTCTTTCTGACTGTTAGGGTGATGAAAGTACCAAAGACATGCTCATTTTGACATTTTCCAGACTCATGGTTTGAACATTCATAAAGTCCAGGAACATCATATCTCAAAACCTTTGACATTAAAATATATGCATACATTGAACAAACATGCATGTCTTGTACATATTTAGCTGGACTAGCGTTTCTTTTGTGATTTAGTATGTTTTGTGTAGAATGTTTAACTCCGTGATCCTGTATCTGTGTTTGCTGAGTAAAACTCCAAGAAATATCCAAATATCTTCTGTAATAAACACGACAGAGTACATTGTATGACAACATAACCGACACTGATGGGTAGTTTCCTATTTCACATAAATGACAGCAGGTAGCATTATATTGCACCGTATGACAACATTACTGACAGCACCAGGTAGCATTATATTGCACTGTGTGATATCATTATTGACAGCACCTGGTAGTTTACTCAAGGTCAATGAAAAATGTAAGTGATAATATGCTTTTTACCGAGGAAGGAATATCATCCAGGCAGCAGAACCAAAGTGTTTCGGCCAAACGTTTTATTATTAAAATGCTTTTCACAGATATGAATGATAATGATATACAGAATGAATATCAAAACGGTTCTTATCGTCTTCAGCAAAACGGTTATTTCAAGGGATATCTGATAAATGTAATGCAACCCTGATGGACAGTCCCAGAAATATGAGTGAAACGAATAAATTCATCTGTACGTCATCCTCGAAATCCAGTGTATAATGCTACGTATGCCATATACCCTGGATGTACTCTTATTCACATCTTTACTTCGTCGAGCGTTAGGAGAGACGCGCCACATGATAGAACGCATGCTTTCGCCTCACTGATTCGTCAAAAAGGACGCCCCCACACGATTGTCGTGAATAGGAGTGATTCCAGGATATATGACGGACGTTGTCGGAGTCATTATGCCCTGGATTTCGAGGATGTCTGTATGTGTGTAACGACCAATTTGTCTTCAGGTAACGAATACGGCATGGGCAGATCCACATCCAAGGCCAACAACAGAAAAAAAAGTGTATATTTACCTTTCAAACGAAGTTTTCTGAACACTGTTTGACGAAGGTCATCATCCAGTCTTCGGGACGTTGTCTGCGAGTGTATTTAAAGATATAATGGAGGTCACATGATGTACATGTGATGCTGACAAACATCACAGGATGATTGTGATAAGGTCAAGAGAACACTTGTTCTTAGGACTGGAAAGTAATAATCAGTCAACTGCATGCACAGAGAGCTGATAAGGTGTATCACCTGTGTTTCGTCCTGATAACCACGTTTACTACAGCCCAAGCTGATATCATAACATTCGTGAGTGATTACAAAACAATACATTACATGACATTAAACACTCTTCATCAGTTGCTAAGTTCAAGTCCAAACTTAAAACTCACCTGTTCAGACTGACTTTTGATTAGTATCTTCTCCCCTATTCCCCCCCCCCCCCCCGTTGTTTGTTGGTGCCTTGAGCATGAATTCGTGGATTGAAAATGGCGCGGTACAAGTGTCCATTATTATTATCATTATTATTATTATGTGGGTTTTTAAAAATATTATGTTGTAAAACGTCCTCAAACGTTTAGAGTGGAAGTTAAAGACTCGTTGTTGTACAACTGGTGTTAATGATTATATGGAGTCTTGTTCAGGTGTCTGATAATCTATAAACTGAATACTCATAATAATAATAATAATAATAATAATAATAATAATAATAATAATAATAAAATAATAATGATGATGATGATGATGATGATGAGTTTTCTGTCCCTTTTGACAGTAATGTTGGGAAGAAGATGAAGGAAAAGTATTCCAAATGTGCTGACCTCGCTTTTGAAATATCTCGCTTACATCCCCAGTACACAGCTGTCCGACTCCCCATTGTTCTTAGTGCCCTTGATTTGGTTCCTCCTGATCTGAAAAATCAAATCACGAATGTCCCGGGTTTCAACACCGAGAGCACAACCTTTCTGCAGACGGTTTGCCGTGTTGGGCAGTCTCCATATTTTGCGCAAGGTTCTTGTGGGGTTCGACTAGGCAGCGCTTCCTGAGAGCCAGTCCCACTCGATGTCTGGGTTGCGTGTGTGTGTGTGCGCGGGTGGGGTGGGGTGGTAGGGGGGCAAGGGTGCCTGAGCTGATGATGATCCCTCGGGGAGTGACCCTGCCAGGACCACCCGCCCCTCCTCTGCTGCTTATTTATCTTTTAATCTGTAAATATTAATAATAATAAGGAGGCCACTTATATCGCGCTAAGCTCCACATCGCGATGGGTCATGCTCAAAGCGCTCCACATTATTACCCCTGGTTAGGCGCTAGAAGGTTAACTTTCACAATCATCATCACATTCCGACCAGGTACCCAATTTCAGCTGGGTGGACTGAGGCAATTTACGAGCAAAGCCACTTGTCCAAGGTGACACCACTCAGTGCAAGCAGGGGCGAATCCTTGACGGCCTGGAAGCTCTCAACACCAGCTGAATGCCAATCCAACTACTTTCCGAGCTCGACGTTGCTTAACTTCGCAAGCTCGTGACCTCCATGCAATGCGCGAGGCCAACTCACCTCTATAAAGAAGACGATGACATGCTACACTGATCACAGCCATGGAATGCCATTTAATCAGATATTAAAATGGAACTTGTAATTACGAACAGATTAATATATAACTCAACCTTGGATGAAGTCAGCAAATCTTGTGGGTCAGTACATGTGAGTCAATATGTGGTATGTCAGTATGTCAATATGTGACAACTAGTTCATTTTTAGCGGGACTGAATTATAGGCACTTGTCTATAAAATACCATACAATTTCAATTTGGGCGCATTTCTACCATTTTACCTTTATAGATACAGTAAAACACCATTGTGTCGACCTCTCTTAACTCGACATCTCGGTTGTCTCGACATATTTTTTTGGTTCCGGCGCTGTCCTTCTCTATTTTCCATTAAATGAACTCGGTTGTCTTGACACGGCTAAGTCGACATTCTCGTTTGTCTCGACATAAGAATCCAGTCCCGTCAATCAATTTCGTGCACAACATACCCTTTTAAGTCGACATCTAATCCCATCCACTTCTCACCAGAGCTGAGTGACACATTAGTAGGTCAGAGGTCATAAATCGTGCTGCTCGATGTAAGTTTATTGTCTTGCATTTTCTAGTGTTTTATTGTTGTTATGTATTTATTCTCCAATTTGGTCAAAATATT
>JAUELE010179102.1:0-13645 GCA_031471655.1 Diodora aspera
AGAGAGAGGGAGCGGGGTAGAGAGAGAGAGAGGGGTGGGGTAAAGAGAGAGAGGGAGCGGGGTAGAGAGAGAGGGTTGGGTAAAGAGAGAGAGAGAGGGGAGTGGGGTAGAGAGAGAGGGGTGGGGTAGAGAGAGAGAAAGAGGGTTGGGTAAAGAGAGAGAGAGGGAGCGGGGTAGAGAGAGAAAGAGGGTTGGGTAAACAGAGAGGGAGCGGGGTAGAGAGAGAGGGGATGGGGTAGAAAGAGAGAGAGGGGTTGGGGTAGAGAGAGAGACGGGGTGGAGTAGAGAGAGAAAGATGTATACTTAATGCAAAACGCCATTTTGCGTAGTAGTTTACACATCAAGGATGTACATGTAGGCCTATATGCTCGCGCGTATACCAGACGACTCTTCTATTTTGAAGCGACTGTAAAATACCAGGTGTCCGGTAGCGCACCACTCCGAACGTGATGACTTGTAAGCACGTGAAAGGTCATTAATTAAGTATATATAAATCTGTTATTTAACTTCCGCGAATGAGACAGCCAAGCGCACCACTCCGAACGTGATGACCTGTAAGCACGTGAAAGGTCATTAATTAAGTATATATAAATCTGTTATTTAACGTCCGCGAGTGAGACAGCCAAGAACTGAAATATAATCAAAGTGTTTCTCTAAGTGAACGTATGATTCCGCTGAACATAATTTGTATATGTTTAAATTAATATGTCAAAATGTGATACCTGTTCCAGGGCACAAAACATGTTAAGTGCATTCTGTGTTAAAGAAAAAACAAATTGTAAATTGAATATTATAAAAGTGTTCACCTAATTAAATAACGACATATTCCTTTTTGTCCAGGCAGATAGAGACAGCTTTATTTTCTACTTTCAAATAGGCCGTGTTTTCACTTCTCTAAAACTCCCCGCAGCGCCTCCTCATACGCTAGGAGGTGTTGCAGAAAGCCACTGTATGGAGTATAGCAGATAGCAACAGCCGAAAGTAGGCCTAAACCTTCCGACATAAACTGTCGAAAGCATTGGTAAGTTGTTAAGGTTGTTGCAAACTTGCTGCAGATTAAAATGGGTTATCGATGATTACTTGATGCGTTCATGACGGGCTGTTCAATGTATATCTACATGTACAGCATTTACAATAACTGATATAATGGACAATGTAATAATGTACACAATGAGGTCGCTCAAAAAGTTTCCGAATGAATTTATATACCCTTTTCTCCACCCCAGGTGAAAAATTAAATTCTAATAATTGACAGACATATAAAAGTGTCAAACACGTAAGTATTGTGCTCAGTCGTGGTATGTACATACACTGACGTTCAAAAGAAAGTATATCAAATGATTTCAATTATTTTTCCTTACGTCTTTATGCCATAGTTGATCAAAAGGATGCTTTGACTTCGGTGAGTGTAATTTGATTGACATCATCTCATTGATACACCTTCCAAGTCTTGAAGGTATATCTCTTGTATATCCAACGCATTTGTGAATTTATTCAGTAGTCTCTCAAAATCGTGGTATACTTTCTTTTGGACGTCAGTATATGTTCAGAGCTTGTCATTCTGTTCATCTAGTAATATAATACCATGCTGTATTTTCCCCCGATGTTTTACGCACAGATTTCATACTAATTAAGGCGATAAAGAAAAAGGAGTTGCTGGCTTCGTCTAACGCTAAAACTAGATTGCGCATTGCATTTGGAAGAATGTAAGCAAATGTAGAACTGGCTAAAATGGTGATACATCATAACGATCACATACGATTTGACGAAACGGTCACAATTAGACGATACGAGGATAGCTAATTGGTCCAAATGGTGATACCTTTTGGATACTACTGTGACAACAAAAGATATATAAATGTATATCCATCGATCATTACACTGAATTGTCCGTACATTTTCGCCAAGTTTGGCGTGTCACCGTTTTGGCTTGTCACCGTTTTAGCTAATACCCATAAAACGCTGACGTCACCAAAATGGGGAATTGATAGCATTAGTTCTGGAGTTCGAGTAAGTGGCCTTTTCGGCGAATAAAATGAAGTTAACCGTCCATTATTTTCATTAGGATTTCGCCGTTATTTAATTGATGCATCGATGTTTTAATCAGACCGACTTGAACGGTTTTGTAGTTTTTGTTCGGTATTGGAAATGCAACTATGATCATATCCCTTTAATAATTGATTTAATTGTTGAAAATAGATATTAGTGCTAGCTATTTTTCAACATTGATTATTAATATTATTAATTGGACAAAGGTGTTTTAACAGTTGATTTGTTGGCACTTTCGGCTCAAAATAAGCTCTAAACAAGGCTTCAGGCAACAGAGCCGCCCTAAAACTCGTTTCGATTCTTCTCCGTTATTGCCTAGGCAATAGACACAATTCAAGCTCAATAATTTCAGGAAATAGGCTTAATGCCTGTTTTCTTTAGACAATTAGTTATTGCCAAGTAAAAACTAATTGCCTAGTCATTAGTTTATTGCCTAGGAAATGAGCTTAATGCCTAATCTATAATTTTGCTTATTACCGCTAACATAATTATGTATACACAGCCCACGCAGTTCGGCTTAGGGGCAACGGATCGAATGAAAAGCAAACATCTCAAACACGAAGGGTAGGAGGATTTGAAATAGGGTCACGATACGAAACTACGCAACAAGTATCTTCTCTTTACCCAGTGTATAGCCGGTCTGAAAATATGCGTAAGTAGGGGCAGATCCCGGCTTTTATGAAAGAAGGGGGGAAGGGTGTCAGTTGTGTCCGTCTCTGCGAACGCCACATGCCTGAAGCTCAAGGCGGGGGAATTGGGGGGGGGGGGGAATTCCCCCAGAAATGGTGAAAAACAGATTCGACTGTGTGCATATGACGTGTATCTACGAGTGAAAATGTTCGAGCTCCTAGGCTTCATCTTTGTTTGGGGAGGGGGATGGGTGCCCGAGCCCCAGTAGCTGCTCTTCAATCTGCATATAGTTTGTCAATGCTGTCTCTTCTACTAAATTGGAAACTGAACAAGACACATTCAACATCAGTGGTGATCTATTTTTTTTCAATTTGCCGATATTGTCTATACTATTTATACTTACATCTGTACTTCGTTATGTTGAAATCTAGTGATAAAAGCACAATATACATGCGAGCTCGAGAAAAGTTGCCAAAAGAAAGTGATCAGCGAGTGACATGTCCATAGTGTGTCAATGCTGTCTCTTCTACTAAATTGGAAACTGAACAAGACACATCCAACATTAGTGGTGATCTAGTTTTTTCAATTTGCCGATATTGTCTATACTATTTATACTTATATCTGCACTTTGTTTATGTTGTTTATACTCCCACTGCTACTTAACAAACGCAGTTTACAATACATTCAACAACAAGCAGGTTTTTAAAAATGCTGTTTATATTGCTATTTGTATTGAATAGTCTTCAACGATACCATTCTTATTTATTACTTAGCCAGCGCTGTCTATGCAACGTATAGTATGCTGGTAGCGTTTTTGAACTTCCCACGAGTTAGTTCCCAAACGTTGGACATGAAACGGCAGATGAAGTCCCGCGGCCTTATGCCCGGAAGTCCGTCAGTTCACAATTAAGATACCGACGAGAACTACATGATGTATGTTTGTGAAATATTATCAATGGGTTAATCATCACATCCAGTTGACCTTGTATTCCTCCTCCGAAGCGGTTGCTGTTGTTGACATAACTCACGCAAATTAACGCAAGTTGACTCCGTGGTCCGGGAAGTATACTGGAGGGGCTCGAACCAGGAACGGAGTTTCCAAAATGGCGGAAGCGATGGTCCACCTTCCCTCCAGCAACCGCGGTCGGCACAGAATTAACACGTACTTACCCGAAATCCGGAAGCCAAGCACCGACTCTTCGCACCCTTCAGGTAGATATAGGAGAATTGGATGTCACGTGGATACATGAAAATCACAAGAATCACGAATTACAGGACAATATATCAAATCACAAGGTAAGGATGTGTTCGAGCGCTATGCTCCCTAGTTCACAAAAGATGCGTTTGAGAGAAGAGACAAGTTTGCCGTCACAATGTGTAAAAAGTACGATGATTTAAGAGTATGTATACACATAAACAGTATTATGAATACCAAAATTTAGATAAATTTATTTCTTTAATGTTATGTGTAAGACAAAATGTTCAACAAAACCTATCAGTTTTTATATATTATGCATTACGCTTACGAAATATGTGATTATAATTGTGATACATTGAGCAGCCGCTTCTGCTTGAAACATATTATATGTACCATGGGCCTGTGGCCCAACAGTACTGTGCAATAAATCAATTTGAAACAGTTGATGGTTAAGTCATTTGCAACCACATGCATATATTTGGCAATAATATTTCTTCAAACATTATATTCGTGTATAAGTTGGCATGGCTCTTGACAGATTTGTTATGTGTTGCAAGTAGTCCACAATAGCAGAGTTACCTCCCCTGTTATGATTGTCATCGAATCATGTGAGAGATGTTTATAAGCCACGGACACATAACTCCCTGAACTCAGAGTGTACTGGTAGTTAGATCTCCCATACTGGCTTGACTCACAACGAGAATGATGAGGTCAATATGATGTTAACGCGTTTGTGCATTGACTCAAGGTATACATGAAAGAATATACATGAACAGGCACATACATGAACAGGCACATGTATATTTTCATGCTTAAGTTGGCCATCACAGTGATTGGTGTCTGCATTCGTTTCTACTTAATTCCAAACAACAGAACAAATATCAGCCATCGATATTAACCCATGATGAGGTTTTGTCATAATTTAACGGATATTTAGACCCATTACCCGAACCTATTCAACTTATCAAAGTCTGATATTTTATTAATTTTGTAGATTGTCATTCAGTAACCTGTATTGAATATATGGTCCGACATAAGTTCTACTGTTGTTTCTGTGATGATGACAAAATATATACATAGATCGAAGCATTGTTCTGTATATAAAGGGATATTGCACACAGGTGGTTGTGCTTGTAAGTATTCAAACTTGTTCAAACCAAGCTGATTCAATTCAGAGATGAATGGGTGCATAGCTTTTCCTCACCCCTTTTGTACACAGTTCTCTTCTTAAAGCTGCATCTCAGCTAGTCGCAGGCAGATGGTGGAGGAACTCTACCTGTCTGGCAGAAAATATGAGCGCCGAGACAGGTGAGTTGATTAAAGGTGTACTTTTTTTTATAACGGGCAGCTATATGTATCTCTCAGGCTTGGTATAATTTATGTGGCAGCCCACAGAATTCTAACGACACTAAAAAATAATTCGAAATAGTGACATACATGTATACATAGGCGGATCCAGGATTTTGGAAAAGGGTTGGTACATAATGTAATAGGGAAACAAGGGGGATGCAGACTGAAATAAATCCCTAGTTAATGCAGTTTTACATAAACTTTAGCTGAAAAAGAGGGGATGCGTATCCCCTGCACTCCTCTATTGGATTCGCCTATGAAGGGGCATGCTCAAAGCACTCCACATTATTACCCTGTAATTTCGTTCTTGAAAAACAAAAAGTTACAGTACACCAGATGAAGGCATTTGTTTAGTCGAGTTAGAATAAACAGGTACGTCCTTCAATCTACAGTGGACTGTGCTTGATTGCCAATTTGTTAGGGAGCGTTGGGGGTGGGGGTTGGAAGATCTGAGAGTATCTATTTTTGTCAGATAATTGCCGATGTACATTCTAATTCACCTTAATCTGAACACATATCCTGAATAAAAACAGTAATTATTACTGCGTTTGATATTATAAATGTAATCACAGGAGTATAAATTTGGTTAAAAGTGGGAGATTGAGAATTATTGGCGAAATTGTCACGACACATTTCATAACTATAAACTAAAATAACAAATGCATATATCTCTACAATCTATGTATTTTTCCTTTTGACTCGTGCAAACAATTTATTTTCTCTAAAATTGTTTGAAAATTATTGATTTTCAAAATCTTCCACCCCTTCAAATATATGGTCGTTCCCTTAAAGCTGGATACATGGTTAAAGTTAGTGTTTTCTTTGCAAAAAAACTTATGGAACGATAAATATACATATAATTATGTACATACCACAAATAATACACAAAAGATATAGCCTGTGTGTCGGTTTACTAGCCTCGTGAATAGCCTTATTTATTTTGGGACTCCCATGCTAAAAAATAAAGCAAAAATAATTCCGAACTTTCACCAGAGAGTCTTGAAAATATTTGTAAACCTTTGGAAATGTTACACTTGCAAATAAATTCATTCGGCTCATATTCGGAAAGCATCCCGAAATGGACTTAACATTATTCAGTAAACCCTCATGAAAAGGTTCGGAATGAGGCTGGCTATTTGAAAGTAGAACATAAATCCACCTGCATTTACTAGGACTAAGGCAATACGCCATTATTTAATTGGGCATACACTTTTACAATGTATGATTTGATGTTCATGTTATTTATTTCACACAAATCGCACCAGACCTAAGTTAGCTTTCGGGAGAGCGTATCCAACTTTAAGTTGTGTTCTAATAATTTATTATTATTGAGGTGCTTTAAACTTTTGTCAAGATTCCAACACTGCTATATTGCTAAAGTATGCGTAACATCGCAGATTATCATTCCATGGACTGTCTTGTCTTGCTTCGTGGGGCTTAATCGAGGTAGACGAAGATAGGGAGGAGACTAGTGAAATAACATGAACGTTCAATATAAGATTTTATCATGTCATTTTTTGCTCAGCTACCCGCGTTTTGGCCAAACGATACTCTTTGCAGCGATTAAGTGAATGACAGGTTTTTAAACGATCTTTTAGAACGATTTTAAAAATGATTTTTACGTTAAAATTACATTATAATCACATTAGAATTATTACCCATGTGATTATTTAGAGTTTCACCATTTTGAAATGGATTGTAAATATAAAGTAATTACGCACTGGAAAAGTATAATTTTAGAGGTTCCGAATTCGGTATCTTTCCGCGGTATGTATACTGACGATCAAAAGAAAGTATACCGAACCGTTGTTGTTGTAACAAACAATTTACCCCTAATACTGTTTGAGAACGATCCTGTTGACATTTAATGTATATCGGGTTGACATCTCGTTAGATACATATAGATCTACTTTCGAAGTTAAATATTTGCATCACCATGATCTTCAGAGTTAGTCTCCCTGTCGGGGATTTCAGCCCCCACCCCATTTGAATTAATTTTATTTGTTTACCCACATCATTTACATGTATATTACACATGCAGGTCACAATTTTCTGACGTAAAGTTTTAAAGTTCCGCGATGGGTTAAGGAGATTTCCGCGAACCACAATTGGCATGTTCAACCCATTCAGCTATCATAAATTGATAGGGAAAACTACTCTTTGGAAATCAAAATGCATGGAGTTTTATAAGATATAGGCGTTAACTGTTTGAATTTGTTTTCCATTGAGAAAAATAGAAAAAAATGATAGATTAGTCATGACACTTTATTTGCATTCTGCATCACGCACTCATTCGAATGTGGTATATTTTCGGCTCCTGTCAGACAAGACGCTTAAATGACGACGACGTTACCATAGTTACCTAATCATTGCACTTGCACTAGGCGAGAAATCATGCATCGGTAAACTGACACCTGGCATTTTAGGATTCACATCTGCCCATTGTTATCGTTACCTACATGTATGATGTATGCCAATAGTATTTTTTTTAATGAAAATATTGAATTCCGCGGCATTCGGTAACAAATTTGATTTTAAGCAGTTTTCATTGATAGGAATATCTGCGGCGCCAAATTGCGTGCGAAATGTGATTTATGTATTTATCATGTTTATTATATCGATATTAAACAGTAAACTATGCTGACGTCCAGAAGAAAGTATACCAATATTGTGAGAGACTACTGAATAAATTCACAAATGCGATGGATATACAAGAGATATCCCTTCAAGACTTGGAAGGTGTATCAATGACATGATGTCAATCAAATTACACTCACCGAAATCCAAGCATCCTTTTGATCAACTATGGCATAAAGACTGAAATCATTTGGTATACTTTCTTTTGGACGTCAGTATATATAATCATTTAGGCCAACTGGCATCATCCTGAATTTTTCGCTGTTTTATATTTAAGGATTGACATCAAGATTTTTTGCATTCATTGAAGTATGAACAGAAAAACCGAAGTGCAAACTCATACAAAGGTTTGCACTTCGGTTTTTCGGAATCAATGTTATTTTATTGGTTACAAAATCAGAAATGGTTTGTTTTGGACGCCATGTTGTTAACGTCTTCATGCGCGACTATTTATGTGATTAGGTTCGCTACCACAAGAGGGTTTTATGTTGATTTGAGCACTCTAAATATACAATTAACCCATAAAATTGTTCACAACTAGTAAATTATAGTATCTTAAATGCTGAGAATGTGTTTCAAGACCGTGAAAAGAGTTGCAGTGACCAAGCGTCTCCTACAACATTCAGTTGCACCAAAGTGGGCGTGGCTTAAATTTGTGTTTCTGTTCATCGATATATGAACAAAATAAGTCAAGCAATCAGAACGCAGGACATCACCCTAATTTTTGTTATTATAGCTTAAAGACTAAAAATATTATCGTCACATGAATAGCCCTTTCTAAATCCTGCCTGCTCTTCTTTGATCTTAACTAAACAATCGGACCAAAACACAAGTCTATTATTCAAAATACTAGTATACAGTTTTCCAATGATATTTAAAAGTGAAATAGCTCGATAGTTATCCGGATTATTAACATCACCCTTTTTGTGTAGAGGTACGATGGTTGATAGGGCCAAATCAGAAGGGAACTCACCATTCTCATAAATGGTATTGAACAAAACTTCTAAATAAGGAACAATGAAATTGCTTGATGCTTCAAATAATTCACCGATTATTTTATCCGGACCAGCAGCTTTATTACATTTAAGTTTACTAATGCGGGCTTTAATTTCATCCCTGCTTATTGGAATATTAAATATATCGTCTGTTGTGTCTTGTGTGAAACTACAAGCATTTGGGGGATGGTTATTAACAACTTCCAGCAATGATGTATCATTATTTGAATGATTATCGGATGACGTGCCTTTAAAATATTCAAACCAGGAATCTGGAGATATAGTATTGCATTTATCTTTTTTGTTCAACATACGTTTAAGCTTCTGCCAAAATTGTCCCGGATTATCAACACTATTCAAAAATTCACGCTGTTGATTGCTTTCAAAATTACGCTTCGCATCTCGACATGCGTTCTTGTACTTATTCCTTGCTCTGATGTAATTATCGAAACTCGCTTTGTCTTTGTGTCTCCGGAATATGTTCAGGAAATGACAACGTTCACGCTTCAGGGAAGCGCATGACTTATCAAACCAATCACACCTTTTGAATTGTGATGTAACAGCATGTTTCATGCACTCAGCTGATGTAAGAAAAATATCAGTTAGCATACGAACACCTTGCTGAAGATTTGAAATTACAGTGTCTATTGCGTCATCAAGCTTGTCCTTTGAATTAAAAAGAGCCGACAAAAATAGATCTTCTTTAAGATTATCCCAGCGATATTTAAAACATGGAGCACCAGTATCGTTGGTCGTGTGAGGGTGTTCAATGACCAGCTCGCTCACAGAGTCGCATGCCAACGTAATTGACAAGGGGAGATGGTGTGATTCAGCACGAGACAATATACTAAATTCAGAAACATATCTAAATAATGATGCAGGACCAATTACATAATCAATCACACTACAACCCATTGGTCCAACGAACGTATAGTCCCCTATATTTTTGTCCTCATCACATCTTCCATTCAAAATATGTAGATTAAGGAGTCGACACATTTCTAACAGTTTCTTGCCATAACTGTTTGTATGAAGATCACAAGAGGCCCGAGGAAGCGCAAAGCCGTCAGATATCATGTCTGACAGCTCTTCGTTATCCTCACAAATATAAGTATAGTCATCACTACTAAAATCAGCACATATTCCGGTTCTGGCATTTAAGTCTCCGCACAACACAACCTCAGTGTTTGACAAATTATATATATGGTTAAAAATATCATTAAACAGAATGTCGATACCATTTTTTGACGCTTTTAAATTATACCAGCTAGATCCTTCCGGTTGTACATACGAAAATACGAACAAAGCATCACAGTTGAAAATAGACACATTTCTGTCAAAAAGTATAGATATAGAGTTCTCACCGTAGAAAATGTCTTTTATGAACTTCACCAAACACTGGCGGATACAAACTATAATTCCACCCGAAACACGTCCAGTTTGTGAAAGTTTCACCCCAGGAAGTTGATAACACTCATGTGATTTAAATAGTGACGATACTACATCAGATTGGAGTGCAATCCATGTTTCAGTTAGGTGGAATTAGTTTGAAACAAATAAATTGCAGAATAATCAGCAATATATACAATAATTCCGCAAACAATTTTGATGTAAACAATGGAATATATCTGTATCCCGATTATTATGAGAACGACATAATGAAATGTATTTGTTTGCCTTCGCTACACATTGAAACCTGTTGAAGCAGCTACGTCAGAATCGCTGACTATCATTTCATTTTCCCGAATCTCAGTGGATTTGTTATTGTCCTCGTCCAGCACAAACTCAGTTAATGGAAATGCGCACATCAAAACATAGATAAATAAAATTTAATTCAACACTTGTCAACTCAGAGCTTGGACCGCTGAAGTGTTTTGATATTTCAGCTGCGCTGCCATTCTAAGTCAAGGTCGTCGATGACGCCACATTGAGTCAGTTGTGTTGATCAGAAAATATCGATCTGCTCGCGAATCAAAACACGGATGTACTGGTTCTCTGCCGACACTAGCAGACGATATTCTACACTCGCAGACGACACTTTTGCTGTGGCAGACGACGGCCGCGTAAAGCAATGACGTCACGCCTAGAACATATTTCGCCGCGAGCAAATAAATGAGAAATAATAGAATACTGCATGTAGCATTGCAGGAACCTCGAATTGAATTATATATTACATGTTTATGTGTTTACAAATTCAAAACAGATTCAACTGATAACAGTCGTTTTATACTCGCATTAATCCGTAATGTTAACATGCATGTATTTAAGCATATCAAGGTATTCTGAAACAGTCAATAGCCCAATGTTGGCTTTTTGGTGTCTATAGTCTGCCGTCTGAAAAACAACTTCATACGAAACATGCTTTAGCCTTAAGATTCACATACTGAACGTACATGTAGTCTTAACAACTTAAGACCTGAACTGATCCTATATAGTGTGGGATACAGCATTTGTGGTTGAGGGGAGGGAGATTAAAATGTTGGTTGGGGGACATAATTTCTAATAAGGTTCCAACAGTCGTACTCTCTCAATTTGAGAGTACATGTAGTAGGATATGTATAGTATTTGGTACGTTCTGTCTTATGTCAGGGTAAGTATACTGCCGGGCAAAAGAAACGACACCAAGATTTTGAGAGACTACTGAATAAATTCACAATTGCGTTGGATATGCAAGGGATATCCCTTCAAGATTAGGTAGTTTTATCAACGACATGATGTCTATCAAATTACGCTCGTTGAAATTCTAGCATACTTTTGAACAGCTATGACAGAAAGGCGTAAAGGAACATAACTGAAATCATTTGGTATCGTTTCTTTTACCCGGCAGTATATATTAAAACTGATCAATGTTCTGTATGCTTGGCGGATTGTAGAGGGGAGGACAGTCTGTCGCCCAGACCCTAAAGCATACACAGATAATGGAGCCTGCCCAAGTTAAGATATTTAGCAAGTCGAGGATTTCTCAGCATTCGAATATCGCTGTGCTCCTTTTTGGTTTTAGTATTTTACTATTTTTGGGACTAAATGTTAGTCTAAGGGGAGGACCGCACGCCGACTTAGCGCCCGTCTATGCTATATTGAGGTCAAGTATGACGATTTAATACAAAAACAGTTTTTGGTCTCAGCATCCTTCATGGTATTATTTTATGCAGGTAAAGTTGAAACATTACTGAAAGCTACATGCACACGGCGAATAAAGGTAAGCCTAAGGTAAAATGGAAACATACACAGTCAGCTTAAAGCGATTCAATCCAAAATATCACGATTTGCCAACAATACTAGTGCCCCTTGGATCTAGGCCTGATGCAGCCTCGTTGACGTGGAGTTCAGTGGAATAACGCAGTGAAATTGTGAATAAATAAGAGCCATATTGTCTGTTTACGTTACATGGATGACAATGACTACGTCATGCAGAAAGTTTACACTCTAGATGTCGTTTCGAGGTTAAGCGTAATGTTGATGCAAACCATCTGTAAGTAACCATCTCTCTCTCTCTCTCTCTCTCTCTCTGTATTTAAGCATATAACTTATGTTAAACTTGCATCTTTGATGACAGAAGTTTAATTAGACTAACATTTCGTCCCAGAAATATTAACTTGGGCAGGCTCAATTATATTTGTATGCTTTAGGGCCTTGGAGACAGACTAAAGTGTAATGTACAGTTCTGAATACGAAATGATCTACAACAGAGAACCTGACAAGGAAAATCAGAAAGACAATAAAACAAGAATAACACCACATGGAACATGTGCACACATCGGTCCTTGACTCGGTAAGGTGCACACCTGCTCTTCGTTACCTTGCCGTGAACACACCTGTACAGGTAACAACCGATTTGGCAAGGGCCTTCTCTCAGTGCTTTCACCCCTGCCAATTCTCCCCACTGCGACTGAAGACGAGTGCTGGAACACAACATAAATGTGCACTTGATTCCTCACAATGGTGTTGGTGTACTCAGAACACTGCGTGTGATCAGTATGCGATGTCAGGTTAGTTTGTACGTTCACCAATGAACCAGTTCCAAGCGCAATGACTTCAGCACTTGATACCGTCCGGAGGTCCCCCAGTACTTTCTCCTCGCTTTTGTAGCACGTTTAGAGCTCTTAATTATCTACCTATCGACCCTTGTCTAAAACAACGCATCATTTATTAACACGAAATTAATTTTAACTAAAATAGTTGGCTTGAAAGAAGATAATAGCTTTGTACTTGGTGGATACAACATCGAGGGTACATCTTCATGCATGGGTTGTTACATTTGTACTGCCTTCTCTTTGTCTACTGGGTATTTGAGGTTATACCTGTAATTAATTATTTAGCTGGACTTGCTACCTGGTGTTCTTGCATGGATTATACCAAACTGAGGAATCACAATCTCACAGAAGTTCGGAAACTGGTGAAGTGCAGATGGTATGATAGATCATAAATAAATAGATTTTCGCACTTAATGTATTTCTTCATCCTTCTTGAGTCTAAAAATAGACAGCCGAGCAACGCTGAAAGGTTATACATATTATGTATAATAGAAGTCGTATTATAAACTGAGGGTCAAAAGAAAGTGTATTGTTATTAAGTGTATCAGTTGTGACATGCTTACACTTGCAAGTCAAGCTTAAGGTTGGCATCACCAAAGGCGAACGAGCCGGGGGATGGAGGTAGGGGGGAGTTGCTCAGAATTCAGGCAACAACGCCCCAAGATTCGGGCACAGCAGAATGTCAGCGTTTTTCTTTTTGGTTGCTTATCGGTTTTACTATATGGTCATTTTTCTAGAAAGAAGGTCCCGGG
>JAUELE010179103.1:0-13621 GCA_031471655.1 Diodora aspera
TATTCTCATATATTGACAATTTCCTGTATCAAATTCAGTGTTTTCTTGAAGAAAATGAACAACCTGAATCTGAACATGTCAAACGGCAAAACCTAACACCCCTCTGAGGTGGAAGAGCCCAACATCAGTTGATTCTTTAAAAATAATCTACTGTTGGGACAATAGAGTGACGTCACAGAAATGGATTAGCTCATGCGAATCGCATGTAGTGTGCGGGTAAATTCCAGCCATATCAAGATCTTCTGCAGCGACAACTTCTTTGATCACCATTGTCGACAACACCTGTGTTCAAGTCATCAACCAAGCATCAATAAAAATCATCAACCATTTCAACAACAGACCTGGACACGCTACGACAACCAACTTTGAAAACCAACAGGAAATATGAAACCAACATTGTTCCGGATTTCTATTAATTCCAGTTTTCAAAACCTCTTTGATCTCGGACTTTATTGTGCTTTCGTTTGATGCTGTGACATAAATTTTGACTTCTTGAAAAGCAGGTATGCTTTGTCATTTCATCTGTAGCAAACATGTTATGCTATGTTTGGATAATATAATGTTATATTGCTATTCCCCATTTTAACGTTTTCACAGCATCAAAGTTTGTTAAATTGCCAGCTGACATTATATCTGTTGGACGTCTTTGTTTAAAAAATTATTTTTACGTACTCGCATAGGCCGCCCCTGATTGCAGAAACTCTCATATCTGCAAATACTTTCTAAAATGTCAGAAGTATTACTATGTCACGCGATTGTGCGTATGTTTCCTTCCTTCTTTAGTTCATACCCTAAGGTCATATCTAAGTTCTCGCCTTATTAACATGCTAGGAATTTTGAGTATAGTAGTATTGTAACGATAACCTATGAAAGGCAATGCATACATCTATGCACATGTTCATTTAGCCACCGTTATCGGTCGAGTAACATTAACGTTATCTATTCGTTTTAAATACATAAAAGTGTTAAGGATCCCTTGCTTTTTATTTATGATTTCCTTTGCAACTACCTTCACAGTTCGCCTCATCCTACTGATAGTTACATATAGCCTTTTTGGAATCTGGGCCGAATACACGATTCCCACTTTTATATCTCTATTTTACGTGGTAGTGTAATGTGACTGCATTTGGTATGTTCTAATTAAGCTGTATTCTTCATTTCGTTTTGTTTATCACTGGCTTCAACGGTAACCGTGTTAAAACTTTAAATACCCATTTTTTTATCGCCCCAATTAGTGTAAAAATTTTGCGGAAAAAATACAGAACGGTATTATATCACTGGATGAATAGAAAGACAAGCTGTGAACATAGATTGGTGTACCTGCATCTTTGATCATGTCCCTTCAAGGGGGGTCCAATATCCGAGCCGAAAATGTGTTTGCTGGTTGAGAGTTTTTTCTCGGGTCCTGCCAATGAGAACCAGTTGCTCTAACCAACTGAAATGGCAATGCGTTCTTAATGATGTTGTTTTACGTATCTGTGCACCAATCCTTCAGCGTTGAATTTAATCCACCTCCATACACCTATCCACTTACAGTCTCCTCCAAAATAATTTCATTCACGCTTGGTGGAATCCCCCTCTCTTTCTTAAGGTTTGCGCCGGTTCAGGCAAGGTTTAAAGTCGAGCAACTATAGCGTACAATTACATGTACTCCCAAAATGTCCCATCAGTAGGACTTAAAGTCGAGGAACTCTAGCGTGCAATTACATGTACTGCCAAAATGTCCCATCAGTAGGGTTTAAAGTCGAGGAACTCTAGCGTGCACTTTATCCCAAAATGTCCTACCAGTAGGGTTTGAAGTGGAGGAACTCTAGCGTGTACTTACTCCCAAAATGTCCCACTAGTAGGGTTTGAAGTGGAGCAACTCTGGCGTGCACTTACACTCGAAATGTCACACCAGTAGGGTTTAAAGTGGAGCAAATCTACCGTGCACTTACTCCCAAAATATTCCACCAGTAGGGTTTAAAGTAGAGGAACTCTAGCTGCACTTACAACCAAAATGTCCCATTAGTAGGGTTTAAAGTGGAGAAACACTAGCGTGCAATTACTCCCAAAATATCCCACCAGTAGGGTTTGAAGTTGGGGAACTCTAGCGTGCACTTAAACCTAAACTGTCACACCAGTAGGGTTTAAAGTGGAGGAACAGTAGCGAGCAATTACTCCTAAAATGTCCCCCTAGTAGGGTTTAACGTGGTGGAACTCTAGCGTGTACCTACACCAAAAAGGTCCCACCAGTAGGGTTTGAAGTGGAAGAACTCTAGCGTGCACGTACATCCAAAATATCCCACCAGTAGGGTTTGAAGTGGAGGAACTCTAACGTGCCATTGCACCCAAAATGTCCCATCAGTAGGGTTTGAAGTGGGGGAACTCTAGCGTGTACTTTATCCCAAAATGTCCCACCAGTAGGGTTTGAAGAGGAAGAACTCAAGCGTGCACTTGCACCCAAGATGTCCCGCCAGTACGGTTTGAAGTTGAGGAACTCTAGCGTGCAATTGCATCCAAATTGTCGCACCAGTAGGGTTTGAAGTGGAAGAACTCTAGCGTGCCCTTGCACCAAAAATGTCTCACCAGTAGGGTTTGAAGTGGATCAACTCTAGCGTGTACTTTATCCCAAAATGTCATACCAGTAGGGTTTAAAATGGAGGAACTCTAGTGTGCACTTACTCCCAAAATGTCCCACCAGTAGGGTTTAAAGTGGAGGAACTCTAGCGTGCACTTACAACCAAAATGTCCAATCAGTAGGCTTTGAAGTGGAGGAACTCTAACGTGCACTTACTCCCAAAATGTCCGCATAGTAGGGTTTGAAGTGGAGGAACTCAAGCATACAATTACTCCCAAAATGTCCGCATAGTAGGGTTTGAAGTGGAGGAACTCAAGCGTGCAATTACTCCCACAATGTCTGCATAGTAGGGTTTGAAGTGGAGGATCTCTAACGTGCAATTACTCCCAAAATGTCCACATAGAAGTGTTTGAAAGGGAGGATCTCTAACGTCCAATTACTCCCAAAATGTCCGCATAGTAGGGTTTGAAGTGGAGGATTTCTAGCGTGTACTTTATCCCAAAATTTCCCATCAGTAGGGTTTGAAGAGGAGGAACTCCAGCGTGTACTTACTCCCAAAAAGTCCCACTAGTAGGGTTTGAAGTGGAGGAACTCTAGCGTGTACTTAATCCAAATATGTCCCAACAGTAAGGTTTAAAGTGGAGGAACTCTGGCGTGCACTTACTCCCAACATGTCCCACCAGTAGGGTTTAAAGTGGAGGAACTCTTGCGTGCACTTACTCCCAAAATGTCCCATTAGTAGGGTTTAAAGTGGAGGAACTCTAACGTGCAATTACTCCCAAAATGTCCTACCAGTAGGGTTTGAGGTTGAGGAACTCTAGCGTGCACTTAAACCTAAACTGTCACACCAGTAGGGTTTGAAATGGAGGAACAGTAGCGAGCAATTACTCCTAAAATGTCCCCCTAGTAGGGTTTAACGTGGTGGAACTTTAGCGTGTACGTACACCCAAAATGTCCCACCAGTAGGGTTTGAAGTGGAGGAACTCTAGCGTGCACGTACATCCAAAATATCCCACCAGTAGGGTTTGAAGTGGAGGAACTCTAACGTGCCCTTGCACCCAAAATGTCCCATCAGTAGGGTTTGAAGTGGGGGAACTCTAGCGTGTACTTTATCCTAAAATGTCCCACCAGTAGGGTTTGAAGAGGAAGAACTCAAGCGTGCACTTGCACCCAAAATGTCCCACCAGTACGGTTTGAAGTTGAGGAACTCTAGCGTGCAATTGCATCCAAATTGTCGCACCAGTAGGGTTTGAAGTGGAAGAACTCTAGCGTGCCCTTGCACCAAAAATGTCTCACCAGTAGGGTTTGAAGTGGATCAACTCTAGCGTGTACTTTATCCCAAAATGTCATACCAGTAGGGTTTAAAATGGAGGAACTCTAGTGTGCACTTACTCCCAAAATGTCCCACCAGTAGGGTTTAAAGTGGAGGAACTCTTGCGTGCACTTACTCCCAAAATGTCCCACCAGTAGGGTTTAAAGTGGAGGAACTCTTGCGTGCACTTAATCCCAAAATGTCCCACCAGTAGGGTTTAAAGTGGAGGAACTCTAGCGTGCACTTACAACCAAAATGTCCCATCAGTAGGGTTTAAAGTGGAGGAACTCTAACGTGCAATTACTCCCAAAATGTCCCACCAGTAGGATTTGAAGTTGAGGAACTCTAGCGTGCACTTAAACCTAAACTGTCCCACCAGAAGTGTTTAAATTAGAGGAACTCTAGCGTGTACTTTATCCCAAATTGTCCCACCAGTAGGGTTTGAAGTTTAGGATCTCTAGCGTGCCCTTGCACCCAAATTGTTCCACCAGTAGGGTTTTAAGTGGAGGAACTCTAGCGTGCAATTACTCCCAAAATGTCCCACCAGTAGGGTTTGAAGTTGAGGAACCCTAGCGTGCACTTGCACCCAAATTGTCCCACCAGTAGCGTTTGAAGTGGAGGAACTCTAGCGTGCACTTACACCCAAATTGTCCCGCCAGTTGGGTTTGAAGTGGAGGAACTCTAGCGTGCACTTACACCCAAGTTGTCCCGCCAGTAGGATTTGAAGTGGAGGAACTCTAGCGTGCACTTACACCCAAATTGTCCCGCCAGTAGGGTTTGAAGTGGAGGAACTCTAGCGTGCACTTGCACCCAAATCGTCCCACCAGTAGGGTTCAAGTTGGGGGAACTCTAGCGTGTACTTTATCCAAAACTGTCCCGCCAGTAGGGTTTGAAGAGGAGGAACTCTAGCGTGCACTTGCACCCAAAATGTCCAACCAGTAGGGTTTGAAGTGGAGGAACTCTAGCGTGCACGTGCACCCAAATTGTCCCTCCAGTAGGGTTTGAAGTGGAGGCACTGTAGCGTGCAATTACTCCCAAAATGTTCTTCTAGTGGGGTTTAAAGTGGAGGAACTCTAGCGTGCAATTACTTGCAAAATGTCCCACTGGTAGGGTTTGAAGTGGAAGAACTCTAGCGTTCACGTACACCCAACATGTCCCACGAGTAAGGTTTGAAGTGGGGGAACTTTAGCGTGGAATTAACCCAAAGTGTCCTCCTAGTAGGGTTTAAATGGGAGGAATGCTAGCGTGCAATTAGTAGGGTTTGAAGTGGAGTGCAATGACTCCCCAAATGTCCTTCTAGTAGGGTTTGAAGAGGAAGAACTCTAGCGTGCAATTTACTCCCCAAATGTCCTTCTAGTAGGGTTTGAAGTGGAGGAACTCACAATGTCCCACTAGTATTCAACGGAGTTCGGATCAAGGTTTCGTGCAAACCAATGAAATATATTGATGGCATTCTCTGGCAAGAGGCAGGTGACCAGATACGGACTGTGGGCTCTGTCCTCTATGATGAGTTTTATCAAGATTGAGTTTTAAGACGTGTGTCAAGATGAAGAGTTAATGAGAATTGTTATCAGCTTGTAGTTGTTGTTGGGAAGGTAAGCAACCTGGAGTTTACTGATGAGGGTTATCAACACGTAATGTCATTAGGACCGTTATTAGCATTGAACATATTGGAAACATTTCTCTAAGTTCCGTTAAGAAGTTCCACTAGCACGCCCCGGCCCAAAAGGGTGAGGCAATTCATTTGTATAAATTCTGGCCCTTGCCTCAAGGGGTTGTTTTCTGCCAGGTTTGGTTGAAATTGATCTGATAGTGTCAGAGGAGTTGTTATTTATGCCAGTGTACCCTACCTCCACCCGGGGATGAGCAAGTTAATTTGTATGGACTTTGACAATCTCTTAGAGGTACTACCCGCCATGTTTGGTTGAAATTGAACCAGTCTGACGAGATGTCATTTATATCATTATTCCCATTGACTAATAGTGTGCCCATGCATGAGCCTCTTGGTTGCAATTGAACCAGAAATGTATGAGGAGATGTCATTTACTAGTATATCATTGTCCCCATCGACTCTTATTGTGCCCTTAACTGAGTCTCCCAGTCGTTGGGGCTGTTAATTTGTTTAAACTGTTATGCCTACCTACAGAAGATACTACCAAACCGGTGTTATTAACTTTGAACAGGTAGTTTCAGGGGAGATGTCATTTAAAGCATGTATTCTTTTACCCCTTTATGTCTCACCTGAAGCCCCCAGATGAAGGAGCGGCTCATTTGCATAAATATGATGCTTAGCTAAAGGAGATACTGTCCGTCACATGTTTGGTTGAAACTGATCCTTTCAGAGATGTTGTCTGCTTAAAGGCATACATATTTCTTTTTAGCCTCGTATATGCGCCACTACATCCATTTTAGACTCTGCCCTAAATTTTAATTATTGCCCATAAAGAGTCTTCCCTGTCATGTGTGCTTTGTTACAAAGAATGCTTTACAAATTACTATGTTTTTAAATAAAAATACTCAAATATCCATTTTGTTTTAGTGGTATTACATACAAACAAATGTTTGTAACGAGACTGGTGCGAATATGAAGAAAAACTTACATGGTAAATTCTGTGCGGTCATTCTCACATAGAAACACGACGGCTACGCTCTACCTGTTTCTATTGCTCGTTGTAGTAGGTCAGATCACATCACTCCTTTGAATTAACTCCACTGTTTGTCGGTGAAGCAGAGAATTACGCTGTGTTTTGCATACAGGTCTATATCAGATTCAGCCCTCTCATCCCTGCGAGCTCTTACAATCATATCAACAAAACAGGTCTCTCAGATCAGAAAACCAGACACGGCTGGAAACACCGAAAATCAAACTGTCCCTTTTTGGTGAAAAAGCCTTCTCTTTCGTTGCAATAGGCTTCCTCTCGCCCTGCGTATCTCTCCTTGTTTTGACAGTTTAAAAAACATACGTCTTCCACCAAGCCTTCTCCTGACCTTATAAATCTGTAACTTCGTGCGTTTTTGAGCATGATATATATCATGGAAAAGCGCCATATAAATTGACCATTATTATTAGTGGTAGTGATTGTAGTAGTATTATTATTATTATAGTCAGCCTCTTGCTATCGTAATAGGCATCTTACACAATATTGTTGCGGAAGAGAGCTCGCAACAACACTAAACACCAAACGTCTTTAGCGCCAGGCATTCATTCATCTTCATGCACGGGCTTCAGTGGTCTCTGATTCCAGACTGTAGTTCAGTCTCCTTTTCACATGGTAGATGTATAGTGTCCAGCATATTACATAATGCAAATACAGTCTAGATTAAGGGATGAGCTTGTCAATGGGGCTCTTTTAGTTATTTTATATATTTAGGTAAAAGTTCTATATTTGTATTTAAATAATCCCTTAGGACTAAGGCTTCAGCTACTGCAGCAGTGATTCTCAGCAGAACTTCCAGAAACGAATGGAAAAAGACCTTTCACATATGGAGCATCATTTTACAAAAATCGAGAAACTGGTGCGCTCGCATTGATAATACAGTAGTAAGTTCAAAATAAAGTACCCCCAGACATCCGCTGAAACGTCTTTGCTGTGTCGTGAGTTAGTAACAATAACATGGGTTAAGACATCGCCTTGCTGCTCTCGCTGCTACATATATCATTATATTGACTTCGAAAATATCATAAACCAGAAAGCTCCTTTTCAAGACAAAATATAGTACTGCGTTCGCACTCAAAGCGATTTTAACTTGATTTCCGTACACGTCATTTGCGGGAAGTTGCAATCGTTGTACATATTCCTTTCAGGTCAAGATCATAGTGAAACTTGATGTAGGATAAGTCTAGAAGTAGATTGTATCTGTTAACTCACCAGTGTTTTCTGCGGTAAATTTAATATATCATTCATGAATCTTTATTTGCATTCTGCATCACGCACTCGTCTTTGGTGCAGAAGAAGCTGATTGAGGATGACGTTACCATGGTTACATAACTACTGAACGTACAGGCTGCGAGAAATTATGCATCGGTAAACTGACAACTGGCATCCTATGATTCGTGTCAATCCATTTTTAACGTTAATTAATGTATACCCATAGGGTGCAAACAACGTTTAGTGAAAATAATGAATTTCGAAGCTATCTGTAACATGTTTGATTTTCCGCGCTTTTCATCGATAGATCTATTGGCAAATATAGCGGCGCGATCGCGAAATCGCGTGAAAATTGTGATTTGTGTATTCATTATGTTTATTGTATCAATATTGTCTGGTCAACAATATAATCATTCAGCCCAACTGGCATGATCCTGAAAATTCGTTTGGTTATATGTTCGCTTAAAAAATAAATTGGGATTAATTAGATGGAAAGTAACAATCTTCTTTCTTAAAAAAATGCTGCGCTCATTACTAATGCGAATTACGTCGTTTAATCGCAAATGAAGCCACAGTCCAAACAAGAACTATCATACACACTGGTTCCCGTAGCTTGACCACATATGCGCAAGCGTCGTGAACGAAATACCTTACTAGACTAACACTTAATCTGTGAAAACTTATTCATCTAGGCCTACAAAAAACTGCAGTTTTATTATTTATGCAGTTATTTTATTGCTTACTGATATATCAATTGTTGTCATCGTTGTGTCCAAAAAGTGTCCCCGTTTCGTCTAATTGTCACCGTTTCGTCCAAATATATGTCCCCTTTCAGTCTAATTGTCACCGTGTTACGTCCTATGACATGTCACCGTTTTAGTCAGTTCCCTATTTGCTTACCTTTCCAAAATGTAATGCGCAATCTATCTTCCCAAAATGCAAAGCGCAAACTATGTTTAGTGTTAGGCGCCACCCCTGAATAAGAGTGTTCACTATTTTTACATAAAATCCCGTAGAACCTGAAAAAAATCACATTTGGAAACGTTCAGAATGACATGCTTTTTTTTGGCATGACGCGCTCAAGAACAGCGCTTTGCGTGAAAATTGGATGTCTAAGACTAAGGTGACACAATATTTGGTGCCGAGACTGTTTGGCGTCCATCGTAACGTTCTTCGTTTACTTTGGGCTCATTGCGGACAAAATGGTATTGTTAACGACCACCTACATTCAGGACGACCACGTGTGACGTCAAACATACAGGATAACTACGTACGATTAATGCACTGGAGAAATGGTTTCCAAATAGAATGTTGTATACCTTCAACTATTCCTGAGCTACGACCAATAAGTCAACGAACTGTGCACAACACATGAGAAATCTTCGTCAGCAGCAAAACATTAGGACCCTTTCTATTCACGACTGAGCATGTTTGGGACGAAATAGAACGCTGTCTACATCAACGTCGAAACCCCGCTGGTTACAATGAATGAACTTGCTCAGGTCTTCGTGAAATGTGAAATGACAGTTCAGGGCAGCCTTTAACGATTAAGTATTGTCAATGGGGTCTCGATGTCAAGCATGTGTCGGTGCACATAGGGGAAACACTAGTTTATTGACTCTGTTAAAGTTGCATATGAGCTCCCAAACGCTAAAATAATATTAGGTCCAGTGGCCTCTTTGTGAAATAAGTAACCGAAACTGCCAATCATGCATTGTACAAGTGTATCTCTAATGAAATAACGCTGCAGACAGATGTATTTTCTGTTTTAAAAAGTCAGCCTCATTCCGAACCGAATAATGTTCCGTTGATTTTCGAGTAATTTCCGAATATGAGCCGAATGTATGTTATTTGCAAGTGTAACGATTCCGAAGTGACATTCGTGGTATCGTATGTACATAATTGTGTGTATATTCATCGTTCCAGGGGTTGTGGTTTCAAAAGAAAATACCCCGTGGGGCACCCGGGGAGTGACGTGGTGTCACTTAGATAGAATAGGGCCTCAGTAACCCAATGCTTGTCGTATAAGGCGACTAAAATGGGGATCTTTTGCTTTCTTTCTTACTATTGATCCTGTATTGTCCCTTTTCCTGATGTGCTTCTTGCACATCACATTGTGCTATGGCTGAAATATTGCTCCCTGCAATGTTAAAATCCATTTTACTCACTCACTTACTTTGTTGCCATAGACAAGTAAAATTGGTAGACTGTGTAATATCTGTTTCCAGTTTGACTAAAAAAATTCTTCTTTCTGAAAAAGGATTATATTTACTTACTGACAAAGTGATTCTATTCAGGTTGTAGTTGTTCACATTTGAAAGGATCCAACGACTATCATTTAAATCTGTAGTTTAAATGTTGAAATTTAGTATTTTAGTATTTTTGTATTTAGTATTTAGTATTTAGTATTTTTGTTCTTTGAACAAGCACAAAGTTGTTAAATTCCAGCAAAATGCCACTGTTCATGTTGTTATTACTACAATTGCTCTGGACAATGCTTTTGTGTGCTTCATTAAATATATTTTGAAAAGCTTCAGTTCCATAAATATTTGTTTAATTTTACAATCAGAATTTGGCTGTCAATGTATGTTTTGTTTTCAGTGAAATTATTTGCTCATATGTTTCTCTTTAATATTATATAAAATTGTTTAAATTTGAACAAAAGATTAAATTTCTCCCAAAGTTACCTTCATACAACAGAAGTATATTAAAGCTTTATTTTCATAATGTGACAGATGGTTGAACTAAGAGTTCAATAGAAAATCCCTCGAGGATATAATTTAGAAAATCATATGTTTCCAGCTATTATGTAAGAGTAATTCATTGCATAAACAAGCACTTGCAATGTTTAATGTATAATTCTTAACAAGAGTAAACATGATAAATTTCTTTCTTCTACTCAAGAACAATATACTTTTTATTTTCCTTCAGATAGCAATTAGCCATCAAGTATAATCAATAGATTTTTATCAGCATATATTTCACTAACGTCAATAATTTTACCGCATTTAATTGTGCTCATAAAGTATTTATTGAAGCTGTGCATACGTATGAGAAGTTTGGGCGCCAACTATCAACTTGTATTGCATAACGAGTCTTTGTTTTAACACATTCATATGACATCACCTGCTATCTCTTCACGCTCCGTCCAGGTGACAATTTTATACCTGTAATTAACAAACATGTGATAGAATAGATTCTGTTGTAGCCAGGTGTCAGCTAATTAGGTTAGCATCGGTCTGAAAAGACAAACATTTCGAAAATAAGGCTTAATTGCAATATGGCCCAAACAAGTACCCTTCCAGAGAAGTGATGAAGTTTTAAGTTTTATATCCTAAAGGCCATCTGTTTGAGAATAAAGAAGTTCTCCTGGTCTATTGTTTTAAGTGATAAGGCTGCTGATATCTAGAGTAAGGTCAAACACCTCTTAATCATGCAAATGAGTGATGTAGATTACAGTAATCCCACAAGAGAGGATTTCAGAAAGGTGTGTGACAGGGAGAGCGCTTGACACCTAATCTTTTTGTGTAGATTAGTGTAGAAGTAATCCAGTTTGGTTTTGGGGTGTTTTTTTTTAAAACTGAATATTTTATTGCATTCTTTTATTATAGATTTATTATTTGATATAAAATTGAAAATATAGTGCAGTGTCTGTACTTTACCCAAACTAGAAAATGTTGTTCTGATTATAAATTTGTTTTTATAATTTATGGTAGGTAGGTCAGCATCAAGCCAAAAAGACCTCTTTAAATTAACAAAATATGAACTGCTAAGTTATGGCCTGCATGATTGCCACCAAAAAATAATGGATGACTCGTAATATTTATGCATATGCACCTATGGTCTCGTTTTCTTTGTCATGTCAAAGGTTAGCCATAATAGATCTTATGCATGACCTTTGAGGTGACAATGAAAATGAGACTATGGGTGCAAATGCATAAATATTAAGTCTACAGGATCTGTACCATAATTTGAGTGTTGGTCAGGTAATTGGAACAAGTGTTTTTAGGTCTCATACAAGGTATCTTGCTGACCTTTGTGTTGCTTGTGATATAGCTGAGAAATTGCTTAATAAAATCTTAAATTCTGTCACCGTTTCCACTCGACACACATTACTTATTAACATACACAAATGAAATTTCGATGTTTTTGCATAAACCCATACTCTTTTCTTTTTGTTGTTAACTTTCCTTTTTCATGTTGTCTTTCTTTCATTTTTTCTCTCTATTATTTGTGCTCTCTGTCATTTGTTGTTTTTCTGACAAATTTTAAGGCAACATTTACAACTCTTGAAAGTTGACAGTTGGCATTAAGCAAACATTAATAATTAGTAATTTTTTGTGACGGTAAACAAGAATAAAGTTTTAGAAATTGAAGATATTAATCTTCATGTCTTATATAACAACTTTCTGAAGCGTATTTCACGTCGTTTGTCACATTTCGCTTGAAATATTTAGCTGACCGTACTCTGTAAATTAAATCCTGGTCTATGAAGTGTAACAGATGAATCAATCAGGCTGTGACACAAATGTCTTGATACCAGATTGACTTTCATCATCAATATTGATAGCAGTTTCAGTCTGGCTTCTCCACACGTGAGGTCACCTCATTGTCTCCAGTTCAATTTGGGTTACATAACCGTTACATCCTTTACAGAGAATCCATAACATATCTCCTCTTGGATCTTAGGGGCTGGATCTGGCAAAACTTGTTTGTAAGACTTTTTGACTGCTAAAAGATTCATAGATGAGTGTTGATGGGTCAGATGTCATGCTAGAAGCCATTTAGAGTTTGATGAGGTTTGATAGGCTGAGGTCCCTCCAGCTATAGTGATGTAACCCACTCAGATTTTATCTTGCGAGGACATCATCTCAATAGGGCTCATACTGTAGGCAAGGGGAGGTAATTAATCCATAATAGATGTACATATTACTTTAAGCGTGTTCCCACAGTGTGGATTAGAAGAATATTTTTGATAGATGCTGGTGATAGCTGGTGTCCTGCTTAGAGATTAAGTTGTTGAAAACTCTCATGGGAAGAACCCGATTGTTAGAGAAAGCAGGAAGACTATTTGATATAGATTTTATTTATATGTACTCTTTACATTTTAATTTAATGAGTTTTGAAATAGATATTATGTAATGCAATGGTGATTAAAAAAATTATAAAAAAAAAAAAAGTTTTTAATTTTCAGTTGTGTGTGTATTTTTTTTATGCATTCCAAATTCACTATATACTTATTTTAAGCTAGACTGATTGAGAATTCATAAACATTCAAGAGTCAAGGAATTGCACAGTCATGGAGCAGTACTAGTTTTTGACACAAGCTATTTGATAAACTTTTCAATTTCTGGAATAAATTTTAGAATTTATCTTTCCCTGTTGGGCTGTGAAATTGTGTTACTTAAATGGTGCATCTGTTTGTCTCTTACTGAGCTGTTTCCTGCCTCTGTGTGAACCTCACTAAACATTTAATATGGTTGAAAGATTTCCCATGCAGACATCAACACTACACAGACAGTAATCTAGTAGCTGCATTTCCGAAAATGTGTAATCCCACCCAAGGTTGAAAATTAGTGGTCGCCCGTGGCGAGTAAATATTCTGTTTGGCTCCTAAAAAGAAATAAACAGTAGCCCGAGTGGCGATTAAGTTACCTGAGATTTATTTTCCCCTAAATCATATGTTTCTCGATTGTTTTAAGTTCTCAAATTAATCCTCAAATCGATAGCGTGATTAGCACGATATATATACATGGCCGTCGCCATTTTGCTCAGTCTGCGCATGTGGAGTTAATCGACTATGTTGACCAGTGTTCCCGCTGGCAATTTTTTTTACCGGTCCGGTGGACCGAGAGCGTTTAAAATTACCAGTCCCATCAA
>JAUELE010179214.1:0-10606 GCA_031471655.1 Diodora aspera
CTTCGGGTGCGTTTGCGAGAGGTGTTTTCAGGAGAACAAGTTTTAACTTCAAGAACACGTTCTTCCGTACATGTTTTTCGGAAAAGCATGAAAATGCAACAGTTGTAAGACAGGATAAGTATAAATAATAAATATACTCTAATATTAGTTTATTTTTTTGTTATCGGTGTCTGCTTTTGTTTTAGGATCAGAACTCTGGAACTGTTCAGCATATGGCACAGACATTGAGCTAGTACACTTGTTCTCATTTTTGAGGTTTTGGATTTTCCGTGGAAGGAGGGTGAGGTAGGGAATTGGGGAGGGGAGGGGTAAAAGACATTTGTTTTACATTTGTTTTTACTCTTCAAAAAAACATCTTCTAGTTCTTTGTTGTTTTTAAGTTTTGTGTACTCTTTAACCAAGATGAGAAACACTGGTTGATTATTTTTATTTCAGTTGTGACAACCTCTCTCACAGCTGGACCTTCGAGACCAGTCATCAAAATAGGTGGCATAAACAGCATGGAGGGTATGGATTTTCTGATTTCTGTAACATTTCCTCATGTTATCGGACCCCGTGGGGCTTCCGGGGAGTGACGTGGTGTCACGTAGACAGAATAGGACCCCAGTAACCCAATGCTTGTTGTACAAGGCGACCAAAAGGCGAGTCTTTTCACTCGATGTGCACCCTTGTGCACATCACGTTGCGTTATGGCTGCAATATTGCCCTTGCAACGTAAAACATCATTTCAACTCGACTCAACTCATGTTATCGGTCAGTGGCGTATATAGAAGTGGTAGGAGAAACATAGAACTGAACAGAGTTGCTTATGGAGTTAACACTTTCCTATATCCCCTGTTTTATCATTGTCTCTTAGTTTACAGTACTGGGAATCCCATGAAATTAACTGTGTTGGGGATTACATTTTGGGATCGTGAGATATTGCTAGAAGTAGAGAATCAGAATAACAGACATTCATATGAATACCAACCACTTCCTTACATGTGCTATGAGCTTGGCTCATATCCACGGTATGCCACGGATAAAAGCAATTGGGGCAATCCCCACACCAGCGCCACCTCGTGTGCGTAACACGTGACCTGATACACCCTGCTGATCTTTAGTGCTGGCGATGACTGCCTGACCATGAGGGCGCGTATTTGAATCCTGGACTGGACTCAACCACAAATAGTAGCACTATAACTACTTTTCAAGGAAATGTAATCCCAAATAAAACAAATATTGTTGTATTTGATCATTCCCTAAACTGTCACTGAATATTTCACAGCTTGTTCATGAAAATTAAATTTTAACTCTTTCTCTGCCGTGAGCAACTAGATTAGAATTCATATGGTGAACCCTTCGCAGGTCCATATTTTCACCTGCTGGGGAATCTCCGAATGCACACTCAATATTTGTTTGGTTCTAACACCATTCACAACATTTTATAGTTATTTAAGAGTTTTAAAGTTACGTTTTTACAAAAATATTTTTTTTTTAACTGCAGCAGCAAAAGGGTTACATCTTAAGGGAAGGTTGAATGATAATCAAATAATTAATTAATAATGTCCTAAATAATATACAAATGAGCTTTAATAAATGAAAACAGTAGAGTGAGTAATGAAAAAATAAAATTATCATGAAAACATAATATGTTCTAACTTCATATGCTGGCAGAAACAAAACAAAATAATGTGTTGTCCCCAGAGGAGTGATATGAAACAGAAATGGCATACAAACACAGAACCAGTGATACAAATATTAGTGGAGAGTAAGAGAACCAAATATATGGATAACTGTGATTAGGGCTGTCAAAACATTAAACCTGTATTACATGCATCTGATAGTCATCTTCCCATTACTTATCATCAATCACGTTTGTTAAATGCCAACACCGACACTTGGAGATGGCCAATATAGTAAAATAATAATTATAAATTATTCATAAAAAATAATTCAAGATATGAATATGTTACTTGAAAAACTTATTTCCAATGCAATCCTTCATGAATACCATGCATTACCCTAAAACATGTTCACATACAAAGTCGCCAAATGACAAAAGAATTCTCATAGCGATATACATTTAAGAGACTAAAAGACAGTCTTGTTGATCCAGACAAGTGGTTACGACTATTAATACATTTTGAGAAGAGCAAATGTGGTTCCAGGGAGATAACTCTTCCTATTCTAATGACAACATGAGCGGCGCAGGCCAGATTTCTGCTCTGAAGTCTCACACCTTGTAGGTTTTGGAGTGCAGGATCAATAAATTGTCTTTTAGTCTTTTAAAGAATATATTGCTATGAGAATGTTTATTTTGTAGTTTGGTGCTTTGTGTGTGAATATTTGTGAAATTTATGCATAGTATAAATTAAGGAAGGATGACCGGTATATTGAAAATATTTTTTAAACTCCATATTAATACTTAAAAGATATGATTATGAATAAATTATAATTATGTGTTATACTGTATCGACCAAGACCAAGTGTCTGTGAACAACAATACATTTTGAGAAGAGCGAATGTGGTTCAAGGGAGATAACTCTTCCTGTACTAATGACAACATTAGCAAGCAGGCTAGAGCTTGCATATGAAACACACATTTTTCGCCCTAAAATGATATGGTAATCTTAATGTTAGTGTTTTCAGTGTTTGAGAGCAATAAGAAGTGGGACTTGACTATCTGATGCAGTACTCACTATCACGATAGACGATGATCGGTAACCATCAGTCTCATCCGACTGGCTCAACAGAACTGAACGTGATGAACTAAATTCTGGAGCGTTTGGGCTCGTTGGAGTGAGCGAAATAAACGTTCTGGATCTGTAGGTCACCTGGGAGTAACACAGGGTTGATGATACTGACAATTCTCACACAAACATGTCGGCAATAACTGGCCATGATGCAAGTCCAAAACATGGACAATACATGATGCACAATATCTACACTGACCGATTACAAAATACTTGATTACTTTCAATAGCAAAGATGCATCATGCATAAAACAATTCACATTCATATAAACATTCAAAGTTAAGGATGATGATTGTCAGGACGATAATGATGATGATGATAGACGACAAACACTGAATTGATTACTGGTATATATATGATATCAGATACATCCAGGGACGGAACCAGGATTTAGCCGGGGAAGGGGCTAAATTACCCCATTTTGCCCGCATCTGAGGCTAGGGTTGGATCCAGGATTATCATTTTGCCCGCATCTGAGGCTAGAAGGCCTTAACAGCGGGTCTGAAGGCCTCCCTAATATATTATTTTGGGAAAAGACTTGATTTTGAGTATTTTGGCATATATTTAACAGTGAAAATACTATTTACAGGCCTCTTTGAAAGGTGGGTTGGTTCAAGCTGACAACCCTGGCATCCACCACCGACAATGTGAAAACGGGGAGTGCTTGCAGGTGCAACTTCTTCGGGAGGGGGCTTGGAGCCTCTTTCCTGGAAGAAAAATTGTTATAAAAAGATGGGAGGAGGGGAGGCCTCCTCTTTGATCCACTACTGCAGATGGTATATAATATCTGAAAATAACACTGAAGATTAACTGTCAAGGTCAGGGAAGTGTGAAGCAAGTGAACTGCACCTGAAAGACACAGAAATTGTTATTGGAACCATTATCACCAAGAACATCTTACCTTTCTTGAAACACCTCTGTCAAATGTGTTGTCATCTTGCTCCAATTTTGCATTTTCAAATAAATTCCTCAAGGATTGGAAGTTCTTCCGTTTGTGTCTCAGTTCTTCCAAGTTCATATCCTGAAAGGTTTCAAACTTTTCTGCATGGTCTGACAGATTGGGCACTGATGTGGACAGCCTGGACTGGGTGATTAATTTGCTGACCTTGGAAGTGGAAGGATGGTTTGGTCCTACAACAACAGACCGGTCGCCTTCTTTGTCATCTTTCTGAGCACAGCTAACAAAGTTGTCAACCATATCATGAACAGAAACACTCAGAGTAAAGCTATACTCAGGGGAATGATCACTTTCTTGTTGCTTTTGTCTGGAAACTTGATCTGAGGGAGAGTTCACAGTTGAATCATCAGTTGCAGTTACTGATGCAGGTATTGCTAAAGCATCAGCTGCAGTTGGTGGTGCAGGTTTTGCTGGAGTAGAAGACATGATAGGTCCTCCAGGCACAGAGAATGAATTACTGCTAACATCCACACCAAGACCAATATCCTGAGACTCCTCTACAGTTTCTGTTCTCCTGGATGAATCGGGCACTTTGGAATGTACTCCTACATTATGTTCACATACTTCCACATCATGTTCACAATCACATACACCAGTTCTGATATCCATTTCTGTTTGTTCACAATGTATTGTATTTAAAGTATTGCTCAATAATTCAGGAAACATGATGTCATGTGACAGTTCAGTTGGTCTCTTGTCATCCTGATTAACTGTGTCCATTGATGGTTCAGACAAAGGTTTGTCATCTTCAATGACTGTGTCCACTGATGGTTCATACAAAGGCTTCTCATCTACAACAACTGTATCCATCGATGGTTCAGGTAATTGGTCCACTGATGGTTCAGACAAAGGTGTCTTATCTTCAACAACTGTGTCCACTAATGGTTCAAACAAAGGCTTGTCATTACCAACAACTGTGTCCACTGATGGTTCAGGTAATTGGTCCACTGATGGTTGAGACAAAGGCTTCTTATCTTCAACAACTGTGTCCACTAATGGTTCAAACAAAGGCTTGTCATCTTCAACAGTTATGTCCACTGATGGTCCAAGTAATTGGTCCACTGAGGGCACAGACAAAGGTTTGTCATCCTGATCAACTGTGTCCACTGATGTTTCAGACAAAGGCTTCTCATCTTCAACAACTGCGTCCAATGATGGTTCAGGTATTTGGTCCACTGAGGGTACAGACGAAGGTTTGTCATCCCGATCAACTGTGTCCACTGATGTTTCAGACAAGGGCCTCATATCCTCAACAACTGTGTCCACTGATGGTTCAGGTAATTGGTCCACTGATGGTTCAGGTAATAGGTCCACTAAGGATACAGGCGAAAGTTTGTTATCCCAATCAACTGTGTCCACTGATGTTTCAGACAAGGGCCTCATATCCTCAACAACTGTGTCCACCGATGGTTCAGCTAATTGGTCCACTGAGGGTTCAGATGAAGCTTTGTCATCCTGATCAACTGTGTCCACTGATGGTTCAGACAAAGGTTTCTCATCTTCAACAACTGTGTCCAATGATGGTTCGTGTAATTGGTCAACTGATGGTTCAGATAATTGGTCCATTGATGGTTCAGACATAAGCTTGTCATCTTTATCAGCTGTGTCCACCGATGGTTCGGGTAATTGGTCCACTGAGGGTTCAGAGGAAGGTTTGTAATACTGATCAACTGTGTCCACTAATGGTTCAGACAAAGGCTTCTCATCCTCAATAACTGTGTCCACTGATAGTTCAGGTAATAGGTCCACTGAGGGTACAGACGAGAGTTTGTCATCCTGATCAACTGTGTCCACTGATGGTTCAGACAAAGGCTTCTCATCTCCATCAACTGTGTCCACTGATGGTTCAGGCAATTGGTCCACTGATGGTTCAGAAAAAGGTTTGTCATCTTGATCAACTGTGTCCACCGATAGTTCAGACAACAGCTTCTCATCCTCAACAACTGTGTCCACTGATGGTTCAGGTAATTGGTCCACTGATGGTTCAGACATAAGCTTGTCATCTGTTTCAGCTGTGTCCACTGATGGTTCAGGTAACTGGTCCACTGATGATTCAGACAACAGCTTCTCATCCTCAACAACTGTGCCCACTGATGGTTCAGGTAATTGGTCCACTGATGGTTCAGACAAAGGCTTATCATCCTGATCAACTGTATCCACTGATGGTTCAGATAAAGGCTTCTCATCTTCAACAACTGTGTCCACTGATGGTTCAGGTAATTGGTCCACTGATGGTTCAGATAAAGGCTTCTCATCTTCAACAACTGTGTCCACTGATGGTTCAGGCAATTGGTCCACTGATAGCTCAGACAAAAGCTTATCATCCTGATAAGTTAATAGCTTGTCATTCTCATTACTTGTGTCCATTGATGGTTCAAACAATGGCTTGAAATCCTGATCAGCTTTTTTCACTGATGGTTCAGAACATGGTTTGGCTTCCTGGTCAACTGTGTCCATTGATGGTTCAGTTGATGACTTGTCATTCTCGTTAGCTGTGTCAATTGATGATTCAGTTGGTAGCTTGTTATCTTCTTCAACTGTTTCCACTGATGGTTCACCTGATGGCTTGTTATCTTCTTCAACTGTGTCCACTGATGGTTCACCTGATGACTTGTTATCTTCTTCAACTGTGTCCACTGATGGTTCAGATGAAGGCTTGCCAACTTCATCAACTATGTCCACTGATGGTTCCGTCCATGGCTTGAGGTTGAGCTCATCTGTGTCCACTGACAGTTCAGACGATGGCCTGTCATCCTGGTTTACTATGTCCACAGATGATGTTTTGTCATTACGGTCTACTGTACCCTGCAAAGATTCAGATGATTCCTTCTCGTGTATTTTTCTTATTTCAGCAGATGGTATGCCATTCTCATCACCTTCACATAACCTTTTATCATAACTGTCTATTGTTTCAGCTGCAAATCCATCCTGTAAATCTCTTACATCAGCTACTGGTGCAGGATATGCCTCATCTCCTCCAGCATCATCATCTGTTAAATCTGCATGAGGTTTTTTTATCTTCTTAAATAAATGTGATTCAGGCTCTTCGCTTTCATTCTGGTCACAGATATTTACAACTTCTGTTTTATCCATATGACTTTCCACTTTTTGTGATGTATTGTCTAAAAACTTTGTTTCATGCAAACTTCCTGTCACAAGATCAGCCTCACTAGGGACACTTGAAGGTTTTTGTTTTTCCTCTTCAAAAGGATTTTCTTCATCTAGGTCAGATTGGACAGGCAAGCTGTCATTAGTTACATCACCAAGTGTAGTCACAAAGTCTGTGTCCAGTGTGATAGCTGCTGCTTCACTGTCTGTGGTATCAAGCAATACACCAGAGTCTCTTGTCGAGTCAAGCTCAGCTGTCTCACTGCATTTTACTGAATACGAAATAGAAATTGAATCCTTTTCCAGTTTAGATGCAGAAGAGAGATCCAAATTTGAATCAAACCCTGTATCATTGCTGCCCATTTCTGTTGTAACATCACCATTATCATCAGTCAACACATGGGCAGTATAACAAGGACCATTATTGACACCATCACCACTGACTTCAACATTATCTCCGACTACATCCACTGCATTACTTAACTTACATTCGTTATGGACATTTGGTTGTTCTTTATGACTATTTGCACTCGCTTCAAGGTAATTTTGGCCATCACCCTCCTCTTTAACGTCCTGTTTAATTTCTATTTGACTGTCGTCAGTAGTAGTAGTAAACTTGATATCCTCTTCACGGATATTACTTTTATCTTTATTGTTCTCTGGGTGAAGCTCTTCATTTCTATCTCCATTTGTATCACACAAATCTGCAGCAGAATTCTTGTTCTGTACGCTCACAACTTTCCTAACGTACTCCTCCTCCGAATCTTCATCATCTGAGGCAAATATATTTATGGTACCAATTGAAACAACTTTTTTATGTTCTGTGAAATTTAGATCACTATTTTCATTGGAAGCTTGATCCTGATGGGAGTGTTTGTCAGATGGGTGCTTGTCACTAGATTCCTTGCTGCCCTGTGTTGGAATCCCATCATCACACTTACAATCTTGAATCATCACACGATGCATGTCGGAGTCGACTCCTCTCTCAACTTTTCTTGCCACACCAATCTCAACAAGGACCTTGGATTTCTTTGATGCCATCGTCTGTTTATTAACAAGCGATGGCATTGTATGGCATACAATAGTTTTTGTGTTGAGGATAATCCAGATGATACAAACTGTGAGAACTATTGACCAGAGTAAAATGAACCAGAATCCTGGACTGACGGCCTCGGGCTATGATGTCCTAGATTGGACAATAAATCACTGATATCATACCCACAGCATCGTCCACATGTATATGTCTATCAGCTTCACTAAGCCCACTTGACAAGATTTAACAGTGACCAATGGCCAGTTGTCAACTCAAGGACACTGACCGCCTAGCCCCTGGCACATCTCAATCTCATTGATCTGTATGAGACAACACACAGCAAGCTGACTTCAGCTAATATGTACTATTGACGAGTAAAGTAAATGCCTCTTCATCCATTACATCTTGGATAATCCAGGGCAACAATGTTAAACACTATGTTGTGATGGCTTGTCACTCTCTCTGCTTTCCCTGAAGTCTCGGACACAGGTAACACATCACACAGTGGCAGTCCGCCTCATCAATACAGGTATTGGACACTCTGGATCGAACTATTCCAACTGCATACTTCACCGTTTGATGGCACACCTGAAATAAATTTGGTTTTGAAAACACTGACATCCATTACTAACCGGAATCTACCTCTCTTTAGGCTGAAGAAACATTTCTAAGTTACTAGATCTCCTTTAGAAATATGCAGTGAACAATCTATCAGAAGTTTAGCACCTGTCTTTATATTACTAAAGATTACACAAGAACACAAAGAAGTATGTACTAGAGATTAGTGTGTTATGATTCTTAACATAAAGTGATTCACAATATCAACCCATAGATTTTCTTTTAGTCTGTCCAATAGATCCTATAATTTGTTTTACTTTAGAGACTTGGCAAGTCTATAAAAATTGTAAATCTAGAGATAGCTGATATGGCCATGGAGATAAGTTTATACTCACTTACAAATACATAAAAGGAAGAAAATACATACATTTCAGTTTAACTTCTTCTATCCGAAGATAACGTTAGATCTTGACCAAATATAAAATGTTCTGTGCAATCTATATGTAAAAGACTGACTTATTTTCATCATGTCATCAATTTATTTTTGTCTTGGTATTTATTCACTCACATCACAATAATATTATGAGTAATTGCAAGGTTAACATTTTACATTTAAACTTACACAAACACTGGTAACTTATAGCCTTTAGCTGTCCTCAAAAAAACTATAATGACCCCCTCCCCTTCTCTTACCTGTTCTCTACCTGTCAATTAGTTGTTAGGTAACAGTCAAGTGTTGCAGGTTCCGTGTAATTACTACAACTATAACTGAAGTTGTCTCTGTCAACTGGTTAGCAAAGTATGGCTGACACTTACAAACTTCCCTAATAATTATGTGACACCGCTACATGGCATGTGATTAGCTCTGGGATGTGCTTAGATCCTCTCAATTGTCAAGTCCAAACAATCGGCTAAGTTTTCACCTAATGTTACCCTACAGAGGTGCTCTGTACAACTTGGATGTCGAATGACACATACTCCGGATATTACCGTTTTAGACTTGAGCAACAAATATCTCCACAAATCACAAACGTGTGGTCAGTGAACCGAAACCGTACTTGATATGCGGGAAAGTTATTTCAATGCAGGAAATAGGTGAACACTTACATGGCTCATAAAGCCAAAGTAGTTGCTACTTTTTAGAGAAGCCGGAAGTAATCTTTGAACAAACAGAGCTATTTATAGATGGCAGGGTGGGGGGAGTGGCAGGGGAGGGGGGGATTTTTAAAAATATGATGTTTTACTTTAGTACCTTGTGGAGACATACTACATTGCCAATTTGTCAATTCCAATTATTTCAATGTTTGCAATACCGTATGTTACTTTTTGATTAGGTTTGAGACCTATAGTTCTTATGAGATTTTCCTTTTCCCAGCAACAACATTTTGTGCCAGGCAAATTACTATAAAGGAATTGAGAATTTAAATTGTATGCTTCACGTGTGCTGAAGTTATGCCTAAATGTCCAAAACCCAACAACTTCCGATAATCCACAACAACTGTGTACAGAAGTTCACCCAAGGGCAGTAACTCCAAACCTATGAACCCACAGAGAAGTACAAGACAGTCGACTGTCAACGAAGCGATTTTTGGCAGTCATGATAACTGCTGGTCGGCAATCTTTCAGATACGTAATTTTCAGCGTTATTATTATATTATTATTATTATCATTATTATTATTATTGTGTAAATAGGTCCTTTTATTTTCCCCACTTCATTTTCTGTGTATCGACATTCATTTCTCAATGTAAAATGAAACTTTATAACCAAGTAATCATACCCATAAGGTACAAAACGCACCACAAATTATTGTGGCCAGTATATGAGTCTAACGCCAGTTGTGCAATTACGCCTAATTTTACCCGCCATACACTCTTCTGCCTGTGACTTCTCAAACACATGTGTACAATGTCTGTAGCCATCAGGATAGATGTGGTCAGTATCACTCAGTACCCAAGCTGACTGAGGGGCAAGCTGGTCACCACACTCTCGACACAACTCAATTCATCTTCATCTCACAGGATGGATTATATTTTGTATTTTGGACTGTCTCTATTGCAGTAAAACAAAATAACTGAGCAACCATGCTCCCCGCCTCCCAGATTCGAGTTTGCTGCTTCCTGACTTGAAAAACACTTAAAACAGCACTTTTAACGATCAAAATTGAAACATTTTCAGGGGGTCCCCCAAACCCTCTTACACCTGAGGCACTCA
>JAUELE010179323.1:0-13619 GCA_031471655.1 Diodora aspera
CCTCCCCCTCCTCACACCTACATTCCACCTCCTTCCCCAAATACATACACACACTCGTACCTATACCCAACCATTCTATGGACACACACTTGTACCTATACCCAACCGTTCTATGGTCACACACTCGTACCTATACCCGACCATTCTATGGACACACACTCGTACCTATACCCAACCGTTCTATGGACACACACTTGCACCTTACCTCTCCCACACATATACATGCTCACACATTCACTTACACTCTCCTCCAACAAACACACACATACATTCTTCACACTCTCATGCATACACACACTCGCACCAGTTCCTCCACCCCCTCCGTACATGCATAAATTTGCACTTTCACCCTTCCCTTAACATACAGGTACACACAAACACATATACACCCCATCGCCACTGTTACCACCCCACCCACCACACACACACCCACACACTCTTACTACCACACCCGCCATCCAGCACACCCAATACAGGTACATACATCACCATCAACACACCCATCCACACACATACTTACGCACTCTTACCACCCCACCCACCACACCCAATACAGGTACATACATCACCACCAACACACCCACCCACACACGCTTACCATCCCACCCCACCCACCACCCAGCATACCCAATACAGGTACATACATCACCATCAACACACCCACCCACACATGCTTACCATCCCACCCCACCCACCACACCCTAACACACTCACATACCCTGACATCCATTTTTCTCTCATTCAAAACTTCTGTGTATTGTGTTGCTTGGTAGAATTCCAGTAGTCATGGTGACCCCATTTCAGAGAAGTGGCCACTAAACCTATTCCATGCCAACATCTCATTTGCCTGATGCAGCATTTTCATCTGGCACAATCCCGTTCCTCTCATTGATCCCACTGTTGACTGCTAAATCCATTTCTGTAGTACCTTGGTGCAGTGACAGTGCTGGCCGTTAATAACAATAATGATAATAATAATAATAATAACAATAGCTGACCTCGCCTTGCTTTTGAAATCTCTTGTCTGCATCCCCAGTACACAGGTTTCAGCTCCACCTATTGCCAGTTCCCTGAATGACCCCAGGGGAGATAACTCCCACTTTTAAAACCAGTTCTTTAGGCGCAGTGGTTACCGCACTGGACTCGCAATCGAAAGGTTCGGAGTTCGAACCCCGCCCGGGTCGTTGTCGTGTTGGCTGGAGATGGGAGCCCCATGGAACCACCGTGACGATTAACTTGAAAAAGTTGACTGAAAGTCACGCTAAACATAAATAAACAAACAAACAACCAGTTCTTTAGTGCGAGTCATATTTGACTTCAAAACACTTAAAGCAGGCCTGGCAGTTGTGGTTCAAATCTTGCCTAGGTACGTAATAATAATAATAATAATAATAATATGTACATTCACAAAGAATGGGGAATACAGTTAATAACTTTCATAACATCTCCGAAACATAAAATTTGAGTTTTGATTTAAACGAAGAAAGACTGTCCGCATTTTTGATGAATGTTGGCAGAGAATTCCAATGCCTGGCGGCTGTAGTGTTTACAGCAAATGATCTGTATCCAAATGTTTTCAGAATGTTCTAAACATAGGCACATGTCCTGCTTGGGAACACGTAGCCTATCCAACTTTTAACAATTTTGTGTTTCCTTTAGAACTTTCAAAACTTCGTTATATTCTATTTTTGTTGTCTAAATTCCGCGCTCGTGCCCTCATCGTCCCGATGTTTACAGAAAAAAGGCGAGAGACATTAGGATATTTTCGATTTTACGTCGACGTACATTTCCGAATGAAGGAAAGTAAGGGAGATTACTCTGAAAGTTACACTTCGCAACTAAAGTTTGATCGCAGTGCATTAATTGATGATTATTTTTGTAAAACGGAGCTATGGATATGAACAAAATAGGTATTTCTTATTTAAACATATAATCTAAACTTGTAATCTTCTTGCCATAATTGGGATATCCTCGCTTAATGACTGATTTGTGTACAAACATCTGGTCAGACTGATAGATCTAGATCTAGGGTCTCAGTAGAGTCTACACACTACAGTAGATATCTACTCTGTTTATTTCGATAAGAAGATTGGATATTCTAAAATTAAAAACGCATTACAGTACTGTACAGCCTATCAGTTGTAGAATTTCTGCATAGATGATGAGTAAAGTCATACCGTAAGAAATTAATTTTGAGATAGGGGTAGATCTAAAATGACTACAGTAGGCTACTAGACTAGTCTCCCGCAAAGAACATGGACTTCTGTTATGTTTCAGACAATAACTGCCTAAAACTGATGAAACTTGGCGTGGCTTTGGCCGTCATTCGTTCCAAACCCGCCACTGTCAGTGCCAAGCAGCATGCAGAACGTTTATCAAGCCAGTATCTGAAGTCACAACACAACTGGAAGGAGAAATGCGACCAGGCCCAAGAGAAAATCCTAATTCTTCAACAACAATTATGTCTTCACAAAATGCAAGGTAAAGTTATCTTTAAAAAAAAGAAAATGACGTTCTGATTGAAAACAAACAAAAATACACCCAAGGGGTTTGGATTCCTGTGTTTGTTTGATCTGTCTTTGCTGGATTCTAATCTTCGCTGGATTCAAATAAGTTTTGGATTGTAATCTTTGTCAGGTTTGTGTTCTTGTCAGATTCTAGTCTTTGCTGAATTTTAGTCTTTGTTAGCAGGCCCGGATCCAGGGGGGAAGGGGGCGCACAGGGGGCACATGCCCCCCTTTAGCTCGACCTTTTAATTTTTTTTTGCTATGTTAAAGGCCTAGATTTTGCACCAAGTGTCCCCAGACCTTATCTCAGAGATGCTGTCAACAGTCATTGGCGACTGTGCTATATCACCCCAAAACAATGGGTTCTGGAAGCTCAGCCTGATTAACCTCTGGCCTCTCTTCGACAGCGTTTCTCAGAGCAGTTACCAAAACCAGCACTTCACGAAAAAAGTCTCTCACACCCTAGCGCATACATGTACAAAGAAAATGAAGCCTGCCCAAGCCTAGAAATTTAGCAAGTCTAGGAATTTTCAGCTCTAGCAATATTCTGGGCTCCTTTTCTGATTTTATTAATTTTCTTTGAATTATGAACATAATTTTGTAGATTAAGCTTACTTCTGGGACTTAATGTTAGTCTGTCATACAGACACTGAATAACTCATTTTACCCTATGTCAGCCTATTCTAGTGCGAACGCTTTATCTTTTAGACGTGATGTTATGCAATGCAATTAAATAGAATAATTTTTATTTTTCACCATTACATTCTACATAGAAATAATATCAACCTCAAGTAGGTTCTGTTTTCGATTACTTCCTTTTGTCTAAAACATTTTTTATGGCTTGTGATACATGATTCTTGCCCATCGCTAGGCTAATTGTGGATGACAGTAATGTAAACACGGTGAGAGAAGGGAACCGCTAAAGGTCACATGACAGAAATTCATGGTGTATAACAAATCTAGGCCTTTAAGGGAGCCCTATAGCGAAACTATTCATTATACAGCGAAGCAACGTCGATAATAAAAACCATCACCACAAAACTAGTCCAACAGTGACCAGCACATAATATATTTATATATAGGTTTAACACCGCTTTTAGCAGGCTATAGACTATACGTCAGATACGACTAGTGGTGACGAATCCCACTTTAAGCTCACGACCGTGACAGATGTTTGCAGTTCAATGGTCGGCTTCACTTCACGTCTGTGCATGGCGATGTTGGCGGTTCAAGGGTCGGCTTCACTTAACGGCTGTGCATGAAGATGTTTGCGGTTCAAGGGTCAGCTTCACTTCACGTCTGTGCATGGAGATGTTTGCGGTAAGGGCCGATTTCAGTTTACGTCTACGAATGACGATGTTTTCGGTTCAAGGGTGGGTTTCGCGGATGTGTGGCGATGTTTACAGTTCAAGAGTCAGCTTCACTTCACGTCTGTGCATGGCGATGTTTGCGGTAAGGGTTGACTTCAGTTTACGTCTATGAATGACGATGTTTTCGGTTCAAGGGTCGGTTTCGCGGATGTGTGGCGATGTTTACAGTCCACGGATCAGCTTCACTTCACGTCTGTGCATGACGGTGTTTCAGGTTCAAGGATCAGCTTCACTTCTCTGTGCATGATAATGGTTGAGGTTAAAGGATCGGGTTCACTTTACGTCTGTGCACGAAGATGATTGCGGTTCAAGGGTCGGCTTCACTTTATGTCTGTGCATGCCGATGTTGGCGGTTGAAGGGTCAGCTTCACTTCACGACTGTGCTAGACGCTGGTTGCGGTTCAAGGGTCAGCATCATTTCACGTCTTCGCATGACTGTCTTTCCGGTTCAAGGATCTGCTTAACGTCACGTCTGTGCATGACGATGTTTGCGGTTTAAGGGTCTTCTTCACTTCACGTCTGTGCATGACGATGTTTACAGTTCAAAGGTCGGCTTCACTTCACGTCTGTACATGAAGATTTTTCCGGTTCACGTTCACGGCTGCATTCACGGCTATGCATGACGAAGTTTGCGGTTCAAGGGTCGGTTTCACTTCACGGCTACGCATGACGATGCTTGCAGTGCTAGGGTCGGCTCACTTCACGGCTATGCTAGACGATGTTTGCGGTTCAGATGTCGGCTTCACTTCACAGTTGCGCATGGCGATGTTTCCGATTCAATGTCAGCATCACTTCACGTTTTCTGCATACAAATCTTTGCGGTACACGGGTCGGCTTCCCTCTACGTCTGGGAATGGCAATGTTTGCGGTTGAAGGGTCGGCTTCGCTTCACGTCTGTGCACGGCGATGTTGGCGGTTGAAGGGTCGGCTTCACTTCACCGTTACGCATGGCGATGTTTGCAGTGCTAGGGTCGGCTACACTTCACGGCTGTGCAAGACGATGTTTGCGGTTCAAGGGTCGATTTCACTTCTTGGTATGCATGGCAATGTTTGCGGTTAAAGGATCGGTGGCATTTCACGTCTGTGGATGACAACATATGTGGTGCAAATGCGGTATTGCTCCACGTCTGTGCATGTCGATGTTTACGGTTCAAGGGTCGGCTTCGCTTCACGTCTGTACATGACAATATTGGCGGTTCACAGATCGGCTTTCATTCAAGTCTGTGCATGAAGATGTGTGCAGTTCAAGGGTCGGCTTCACTTCACATCTGTGCATGACGATGTTTGCAGTTCAAGGGTCGGATTCACTCACGTCTGTCAATTATGAGTTTTGCCGTGTTAAAGTCGGCTTCACTTTTTGTCTATGCATGATAATGTTGTTGTTTCAAGGGTCGATTTCACGTCACGTCTGTGGATGAATATGTTTGCGGTTCTAGGTCGGTTTCACTTCACGCCTGTGATATACGATGTTTGCGGTTCTAATGTCGGCTTCACTCTTTGTCTGTGCATGACAAGTTTTGCGGTTAATAACCATGGCAACATAATCATTATCATCCATCTCATCTATGTGTTTGTACCCCTTATGCAATTGAAAAAAATGGAACACGGTTAGTTCCGCCAAAAATATTGAAAAAAAAAAAAAAATGTTTTGCGTTTCAAGGTTCGGCTTCACCTCATGTATGTGCTAGACGATGTTTGCGGTTCAAGTGTCGGCTTCACTTAACAGCTGTGCATGGCGATGTTTCCGATTCTAAGGTCAGCCTCACTTCACGTTTTCTGCATAAAGATATTTACGGTACAAGGGCCAGCTTCCCTCTGCGTCTCGGAATGGCGATGTTGGCGATTGAAGGGTCAGCTTCACTTCACGTCTTCGCATGACTGTCTTTGCGGTTCAAGGGTCGGCTTAACGTCACGTCTGTAACTGAAGATGTTTGCGGTTCAAGGGTCTTCTGCACTTCAAGCCTGTGCATGACAATGTTTGCCGTTCAAGGGTCGGCTTCACTCCACGTCTGTACATGAAGATGTTTGCGGTTCAAGTTTCGGCTATATACACACCCATTACAGATGAACCATTGCAAACTATATGCACACCATACCATATAAACAAAACCTTGCACACCTTTACACACAATCCCATTATGGACACACCCTTTGAACCCTTATACACAAACGCACTACGGATGAAACCTCACACCTCTTTATGCACAAACCCATTATAGACGAACTCTACACCCTTTACATATACATATATTGCGGAGGAACCATTTCACCCTTTACACCCAATCTCATTACAGACGAACCCGTGCATCCTTTCCGTACAAATCCATAATGGAGGAACACTTCCACCTTTAACACACAAACCCATTACGGACCAACACTTGTACCCAATACAAGCGCACCCGTTATGGATGAACTTTCATCATTTACACACACTCGGATTACGGACGTGCCCTTGTACTCTATACAGGCACACCCATTACGGACCAATGCTTTACAATCGCACCCATTGTGGACGAACACTTGTACCCTTTACACACAAACCCAGCATCGACGACCCTTTGCACGCTTCACACAAAAGTCCACTATGGACAAACCCTCGCGCCCCTTTATACACAAACCCACTACGGACGAACCATTGCGCCCTTTACACTGATACCCATTATGGACGAACCGTTCGTTGCATCCCTTTACACACAAACCCATTTTTGACGAACCTTTGCACCCCTTACCCACAAACCCATTATGGACGAACACTTGCACCATTTACAACCACACCAATTACGGACCAACCCCTGCACTGGTTACACACATACCCATGACGGACGAACCCCTTTACACATACAGGCGTTACCGACGAATCCTCAGACCCCTTTAGACACAAACCCTTTATGGACGAACATTTGCACCCTTTTACACACATACCCATTATGGACGAACCTTTGTACCCTTTTCACACAAACCCATAATGGACGAACCCGTTCACTCCTTTACACAAACACACATTATGGACGAACTCTTGCACCCCTTGCACACAAACACATTATGGACGAATCCTTGCACCCTTTACACTAAAACCCCATTATTGACGAACCCTAGGATTCCTTTATACACAACCCCTTTATGTACGAACTCTTGTACTCTTTTACACAAATGCCGACTAACACTTGCACTCCTTTACAAACCTATTATGGACGAACCCTTTCACCCTTAATACACAAACCCATTATGGACGAACCTTTGCACCCCTTACATACAAACCCATTATGAATGAAACCTTGCACCCCAGTACACACAAACCCATTACGGAGGAACACTTTCACCATTTATACAACAAAAAAACATTACGGATGAACCATTGCAACCTTTACACACACATTATGGAAGAACCCTGCACTGGTTACACACATACCCATGACGGACGAACCCGTTCACAAACACGACAGTTACTGACGAATCCTTAGACCCCTTTACACAAAACCCTTTATGGACGAACCTTTGCACCCATTTACACACATACCCATTATGGACGAACCTTTGTACCCTTTTCACACAAACCCATAATGGACGAACCCTTTCACTCCTTTACACAAACACACATTATGGACAAACCCGTGCACTCCTTTACACACAAACCCATTGCAGATGAACCGTTGCACCCCTTGGCGCACAAACCCATTACGGACGAACCCTTGCACCCATTTACCCACAAACCCATGATTGACGAACACTTGCACCTCTTACCCACAAACCATTACAGACCAAACCTGACAAACCCATAATGGACGAACCCTTGCACCCCTTTACACAAAAACCCATTACCGACGAACCCTTGCACCCATTTACCCAAAAACCCATTATTGACGAAAACTTGTACCTCTTACCCACAGACCCATTACAGGCCAACCTTCGCACCCTTTACACCCACACCAGTTATGAACGAACCCTTTCACTCCTTTACACACAAGCCCATTGTGGACGAATCATTGCACCCTTTACCCATAAACCAATTATGGACGAACATTTGTCCCCTTTACGTCCACACCAATTACGGACCAACCCTTGCACCATTTACAACCACCCCGTATGGACGAACTATTGCAGCCCTTGCACACAAACACATTATGGACGAATCCTTGCACCCTTTACACTAAAATCCCATTATTGACGAACCCTAGGATTCCTTTACACACAACCCCTTTATGTACGAACTCTTGTACTCCTTTACAAACCTATTATGGACGAACCCTTTCACCCTTAATACACAAACCCATTATGGACGAACCTTTGCACCCCTTACATACAAACCCATTATGAATGAAACCTTGCACCCCAGTACACACAAACCCATTACGGAGGAACACTTTCACCATTTATACAACAAAAAAACATTACGGATGAACCATTGCAACCTTTACACACACATTATGGAAGAACCCTGCACTGGTTACACACATACCCATGACGGACGAACCCGTTCACAAACACGACAGTTACTGACGAATCCTTAGACCCCTTTACACAAAACCCTTTATGGACGAACCTTTGCACCCATTTACACACATACCCATTATGGACGAACCTTTGTAGCCTTTTCACACAAACCCATAATGGACGAACCCTTTCACTCCTTTACACACACACACATTATGGACAAACCCGTGCACCTCTTTACACACAAACCCATTGCGGATGAACTGTTGCACCCCTTCGCACACAAACCCATTACGGACGAACCCTTGCACCCATTTACCCACAAACCTATTATTGACGAACACTTGCACCTCTTACCCACAAACCCATTACAGACCAACCCTTGCACCCTTTACACGCACACCCGTTATGAACGAACGGTTGCACCCTTCACACGCACATTATGATCGATACCCTGAAATGGTTGCACACGAACCCTTGTCACCTTTCCACACAGCCATTACAGACGAACCCTTGCACCCTTGACACACAACCGCGCTATGACCGAGCAACACGAAATCGATGCATTGCGAAACTTGCGAAACCTGCACCCCTGCAAACATCACCCGAAATAAAGAGCCCATGAAAAGCAGCTGATTTCTTAATTCCATAGACTGTCATAAAGTTAGACATGGCAATGGTGATACTTCATAATGTTTTTAAATTTTGTAATCTACGAACCTCACTTCCCAGCAAAGCACAAGCTAAATAGTTGGTTGTAGTCAACCAATCATTACGCACGATGTTATTGAAGCCTGGTTTTAAAATTAACCTTTCTTTTTGTCTCTTGTGTATCCACGACCTCGACAAACACTCTTAGGCAGGCGTCACAGAGAACATTCATACTTCATACATGTACTTCATCATTTAAATTTCGTCATTCATGATTCCATATTCATCATTCAGAAAGCTGTCACACGGAGCATTCTTCATTCGTACCTCATACTTCAAATAATTAATTAGTTTTGGGCGAATACGATTTATATACCGTTTTGTGATGTTTTGAAGTCTTTATTAAAAGGGTGTGCAATGTTTTAATAAATGCTACTGACAAGAAGTTTGATTGCGAAAATCGAACCCATATTCGTTGAGTGGCAAGTCCGTAATCCAACATCCTACTACGAGAAATCCCTCAAGGGAGGTAATTTACCAATTGTAGACCGCTAAAATTATCTGCATACGAGTCCTCTGCCCGGTCACGGAAAGAGACGAATAGCTACAATTGGTCTAATACAAAAAAAAACAACACAAATAATGAAACCGAATTAGAGACTTAATTAAACGTTAATTATGTTTTACCAAGGTCTAACCCCGTCTTTTGTCGTGGAGTTTGAAACGAACACGTATGGATTACTGGTATCAACAGGGTTTCGACTTCTTAGAGATAGGAAGAAAGAAGACCAACAAGTACCCCGTGGGACATTTCTGGCGCTGGCGTTTGCTCGCCAATCCAGGTATGTTCTTAACATCATCAACATCATCATCACAATCTTTATTTGTACATGGGAGGTTATGATTATTGACGTGTTAATCTCAAGAATATTTATAAAGATATAACAATTTGCAGAAATTATGACAGGCTGAAACAGTATTATGTTCTCATGATGAATTGATTCTTAATGGTCTCTTGACAGCCCCCCCCCCCTTCCCTTTAGCTCGCCTTTTTAATTTATATTTTGCTATGTTGGCATCAAATCAACTCCTAAAATGTCATGAAACCTCGAGAAATAATGCCGAGAACGCACAATTTTAGAGGTTTATTTTGTTTAAAATTTTCAAGGGAAGCATGTTCCCGGATAGTTCTCTAGAACATGATATTTTGTATCAACTATTTTGTGCGCCATGATGAGTATCAACTAATGACAGATTACTTAAATAGATTATTTAGAATAAAAATTGTATATGGTAATATACAGCTCAAAAGTAAACTGTATTTGCATCATGAATGATTTATTTCACATTTAAAACAATGAGTATGAATTTGGTTACTTGTCATATTAAATGAGTAGAAATTACATAATACCTAAAATTAAGGAAAATTACTCACGGTTACCTCACCTTACTGAAAAGGTGACAACAATGTTCACCAGATTTCAGCGAATATTATATTTGTATTTGATGTTGCCAAGTGTCAGGGTTTATAACATTGCAAACAGATGGTTGTAATTCAGATGTGTAAGGTTATGTTTTTCCCAATTTCCGGAAACGATAACACCAAAATCTTCCGATAGTGTGATACGGGCGTCGGGTGGCATTCACGGTTTCGATATTGTCATGGATGGTCGGTTAATTTCTGCTGACACATTATTATATCATCTTATCGGTTCTGCTTAAGGAGATTCAATACCACTGTTTGTGTCTGCCGTATCGCCTGCGCATGCATGTAACAACGCGTATCTGGTATGAGTTATTGACCCTTGTCTAGCGGTTAATACTACTTTGCGTAATATATCTTCCCTTTTAGACCTTGAATTTATTTTATTTCTGTTATTTATTCTATGAACATGTATTATAATAAGTTATGTCGTATTTATGATAATACAAGAACTATTGTAGTTGTTGATATCTATATATCAACAAGTTCACAAGGTTAAAAATTACCAAAAGTTATGCCCCCTTATGACAATAATTTATGACCATTCGACCAACAGTATGGCTTGTGTCTCTGTATATCCATTAAACCAACAGTATGATGCATATTCTTTGAAATATGCAAGTTGTAGAAATTTCTACAACCGTCTAAACCTTCTATTTTAGGTTGTATGATTACCACTTACATAAATTGTTTAAAAACATCATTGTTTTGTATTGCTGAAAGGTTGCAGGGACTATTTTCTGACTTTTTGCATTGGCCACTCTCTGCAAAAAAAGCACAATGACAAAAGAAATTTAAAGTTTCAATTTCAGAGATTGATTATCCCCCACCACAACGTCCGTCTGTCCGTTCGTTTGTCTGCCCCGAAACCGTTTCCAGAGCAGAGTTCGAAAACTATGACAGATTTATTTGCAAAACTTGGTACAAAATCCTTCAGATACTATAGATGGGCCTTTGGCTGGTTTTGATTTTACAAAAAAATTAGTTTTCTTGTTTCCATAAAAAAAACAAGTTGGGACTTAACCTCAGATTTGAGTAAGCTTCATTTCCACAGTAAAATTGAAGACTATGCGATTTATTTTTAATCCCCCACCATGTAGTGGCATAGTTGTCTAGCTATGACCTTTGATATTTTGAATGTTCTTAAAATTTGTCTTTTTACGTTTTCTGGAAAACAAGTTCCACTCTGTGTCTCTAAAATAGGATAAGGCTCTTTTTCTGAATTATAACTACTGAACCTTTCGACATTTCTTCATGAAACTTTGTGAGTACATCAGGCTAGTTAAGTTAAAAGTTAGCTTATTTACGTCGCCTTTTGCCCCCAATATGGAGACTATATCGGCGACGAAGTGCGGAGGGGATAGAAGATAATATACAAAAGAGCGGAAAAGGAGAAGATAAACATAACATACATGTATTTTGTATTTGGTGCTGACCATAAATTGAACACCTTAAAAACGATGAGTAAGTATATATATAAAAGGTTATGGTGTATTTACATTATTTATTTACAAAAGTTAAAAAGAAATGTTGTGCATATTTCAGAGAGAGCTGATTAGATGGTGTAATGAAGCTTTATTTTAAATAGAAATTGGGATAAAAAAAAATGATAAGTTTGCGTAACATTGCTGGAGGTTTGGAACCTTATTATGTAAGTGTAATTGACAGCCTGGTTTAGTGCAAAATTCACAATTAGGTTGATTTGAGTGTTTTACTCTATATCGGTACGTGTTTGTTTTTGTGTACCCAAATTTAATTCTGAATAAAGCTATATCCATTTTGTGTTTGTTGTGATAATTTCGAGGTCGTTGAGAGTATTGCCGTTGGTAATGGAAACATTTAAAGTCGCTTTGCGTATTGCTTCCAGTTTATTTTAATCTCATTTTTAATTTATTTTTCAGCAATAGTTTTAATTCTCCTTTAGTAAGGGGAGGGTTGAGGTCGCATTGCCGTTGTGTGGTGGCCAGTTTAGCCAAATCATCTGCTAGTTCGTTTCTAACTATTCCGATATTGGATCGAATTCAGACAATACTTATTTGAAGGTTATTATTATTAAATTTAAGTATTAACTTTTTAAGCGTTTTAATGAGATGATGTACATGTCTATCCCTGAAGAGTGATTCTAGAGCTTGTATAGAGCTCAAGGAATCAGTGAGAATTGCAATATTTTTATGTGAAGACACCCGTATGATTTTATCTAGCTGCTGAAGTGCTTAAGTGATAGCAGTGAGCTCGGCAGTTAAAATGGACTGGTGATTATAGCTTTTTGTTGTATTTCAAGCTCTGGGCAGACTACAGCTTGACCTGTTTTTCCACTTTGATTTTTAGATCCATCAGTATATATGTAAGGTGTTGTTTGTATGTTTGGTCTATATGTGCTAAAACTATGTGTTCATCCTGGGCTGAAGGTGATCCCTTTTTAATATGGTATGTAAATTGCTTATTAGCTTAAACTTCCGGGATACAATTTGGAGGAAGGTCCTCTTTATATTCTTCAGGATAGATTGTTTAGATTATTTATATTGTAGGTTATCATGGTTTGGTATGTTATGTATGGTGCAGGTTTGCCATGCTACATTTTGTCCAGTTGATGCTTAATAATATTTGACTCGGATTTATGTTCGTAGTAGATTTTCTAGACTATGGGATTACATAAGTTCCTCAGCATATTTTTGGTATATTCGTGTTTATAGAATTGATTGATATTAGGATCACCCAGTTCAGCATGAATCATTTCTGGCGGGGTTCCTGTGACGGCACCAGTGATGATTTTGTGGCACTGATAGTAGATGGTATTTAACAAGCCAAGATACGACGGGGCGGCATTGTCCCATGCTTGGATGCCTTATCTCAGTTTAGATTGAACTAAGGATTTGTAAATGTTAAATAGAGTTTGTTTATTTGGTCCCCAACTGGCGTTGGCTAGAATTCTAAGCAAATTAATATCTGACTTACACTGAATTTTAAGATATATACTGACGTCCAACAGAAAGTATACCAAGATTTTGAGAGACTACTGAATACATTCACAAATGCGTGGGATATACAAGAGATATCCCTTCAAGACTTGGAAGGTTTAGCAATGAGATGATGTCAATCCAATTACACTCACCGAAATCCAAGCATCCTTTTGATCAACTATGGCATAAAGACGTAAGGGAAAATAATTGAAATCAT
>JAUELE010179430.1:0-13617 GCA_031471655.1 Diodora aspera
GTACGGAAATGGCTATATCACGATGGATATTTATAATTTTGAAAAGTGTCCAATTTTTTTTGCACGGAGCTATATATCCGAAGGAAAGTTTGCATAGGCATATCGGGTCCCATCTTCCCAACTTGTCCCTCTGATTACACGCCGCTGTAGAGGGGTATAATCGGAAATCCCAAACGATGAAAGTACATTCTCAATGTCCCGGTCTAGAATATAGCTGGGTATGTTCATGAACGATACACATATTCTCTCATTCAATAATGGCGTACTCTGATACTCAACTCCTTCAATTTTCACTGTTGTTGAAATCTTCTTCACACACTGTTTATCAGACAACGTTATTTCATACACATGACTCTTCATTAAACAACAAAACACAGTTCCGATTCCTAATAAGCTCTCAAGATACTCACACACTGATATTGCAAGCGGCCTCTTTTTATCTTTGAAGGACAGGCGAATTATACAACTCTTGGTGTAATGGCGTCCTCGTGTCGCGTTAATTTTCCCGCTCAGAATACCAGCCTTCTTGAAATTATGCTCTATCTCAATCTCAAGTGTGCACTTCTAAACCTCCCTGACTATCACAACATAATTCAAATCCTTCACAGAAAGCAGTAGATCAGCAGAAATTCAAATATTTGAAAATTTTCGCAGAGCACAAAACAGACGTCTTACCACGTCCAACACTCGACCCTCTATCTTTCTTTAATTCTCACTTGACACTGACAAAAATTGGTATCCATTTCTCGATAAGACGTTTTGACTTGTTAAACCGTTTTGGGCAAACAGTCCCTGAAACCCCTTGCTGCGTTGATTTTGCTAATCTAAAAACGCTGCTAGCTTTGGCACGTTTTTGCCTAAGAGAACGGTTCAGATATCGCGCTGTAATGATACCAATTAACAGAAAGCGTTTTGTAAAAGCAAAGACCCAGGATATTGTGTGCCTTGGAATCAGGACTGTGGTTATTTGGAAGTTTTCACAAAACTGTATACCCACGACGGGACTCGAACCCGCAATCCCGGCTTTCGACTAGTTGTGGCATTGTTAGGAGGCCGGTGCCTTTTTTTTTTCTTTTTTTGTTTGTTTATCTTTTATTATCGTGAAAACATGATATTTACAATAAAATAAAGTTTTGGGTTATCAGTCCACATACATAAACCATAATATAATCACATGTCACAATGTAAATAGATGCTTGCACATTATTCTATTTGAAAAACAATCTTTTCGTCTGGTAGTGTCATGTAATTATTTGACATAACATACAATGTCATAAATCTTTGTAATTTGTTTTGCTGTTTAGAACATGAATATAACATTTCAAAATGAGAAACCACCATGCGTCTAAACATAGCAAGTAAGTTTATATTACAGTTATCAGACATTCTCTGCATTCTTCTCTTATACACCGCCAATCTGTACAAAGTTAACAATATATTGACAAACTGATGACAAGATGAATTGCATTTTTCATAATATCCGAACAAAATCCATGATGCAAATTCACACAAGGAATAGCCAGTATTTCTATGTAGATAAGTGAAAATTTCTCTGAGCACACAGATAGTATCATAGAGATTATCACACATGAAAAACAGATGGATCATGTCTTCTGTGTACTCACCACATACTGGGCACATATCGGAATCAATTTTGCCATACTTGAATAATTTTTCGCACGTGAAAACGATATTATGACTTATCCTGAAGTCTAAGTCAATACCTTTAGTTGGCTTGTCAACGTATTTGACATATTTCCATACTTTGGGCCAATCAACGACAAGGGCAAATTGGTCCCAGAACTCAATGGCGGTGGGTGGTTTGAAGCACTTCTCAATCATAAAATCATTACATTTCTTTACAGTAAGCGAGTTTACGGACACACTTTCATCATTTAACATGACACTCAGTCCAGAGGGAGTATTTTCACTCCTTACATATAATTTGGAGTTAATGACCTCCTTCCAACTATCAGGCATGGATGATAAAATCACAGTATAAGCATTATCTACAACATTTCTTGACAAGTCAGGAGACTTTTCACTAACAATGTCAAAAATTGCCTGACACGAGAAAAACCCTGGAACAACTTCAAAACATATGTCTGCCACAGTAACAATACCAGCTTTAATAAAGCTTTCAAAAACAATGATCTTGTCATTATAGACTATCCAAGGATTATAAAACAAAGGTTGTTCCATGATGTCCCCCATCGAAGAATATAAAGTTCTTTTACCACATGTTATTTCATCCCATGCCTCTAACATCTCAGAATAAAAAGGTGTTACAGTCAAGAGAGCAGATTTTGTGTACACAATCGAAAATATATTTTCAAACAGTCCCATATTCAAATATTTAGACAAAAACACATCCATGATACTTTTCCAAACAGACTGAAAACCAGTATTAAAATATTTACCTAATACTTTGAGACGGAAGGCATACTTTTTTATCCTGATATCGTCAATCTTTAGCCCACCATTTTCTGATTTGCCTATAATAGTTGTGGACTTAATGAGTGGGGGTTTGCCATTCCAAAGAAAATCATACACCATTAAGTGGACTTCCTTTTCTACCCACTGAGGGACATTTACAACAGACACGAGATACCAAAGCTTTGTTAAAAGCAATGTATTAATGACCACACATTTACCATGCAATGTTAATTTGCGAAACTTCCACCAACCAAGTAAAGATTTCATCTTGGAAAGTCTCTTACTCCAATTTAATTTTTCACATAGTATTTTATTAGGGCCTAAGAATACCCCGAGAACTTCAACACATTCACTATTAACTTTCACAGGAAGGTTCAAAGTATGTAAGTGATTAACACTGCCAATAGATAACACTTCTGAGTTATGCATATTCACCTTTGCTCCTGATGCCTTACAATATTGATCCATTGATTTGAAAACTTCTTGCACAGAATCAACATTTGACACAGATACAGTGCAATCATCCGCATGCTGGTACACAAATGAAGATACATCAGGAGTAATGTGTATAGGTTCTATTCTCCTATTAAACTTTAACAGGTAATTTAAAGGCTCCGCAGTCAAAACAAAAATTAAAGGGGACAGTGCATCACCTTGTCTAACAGACCTGGTAATTTCAAACCCAGGACTTAAATGGCCATTGACCTTCACAAAACTTTTCAAACCAGTATACAAAATTGCAACCCATGAAATAAAATAATCACCAAAATTGTATTTTCTTAACATCTTAAAAATAAAATCATGTGACACTCGGTCAAATGCTTTTTCTTGATCCATTTTAACTAAATAACCTTCTCGTTCTTGTAAGTCAACTAAATCAATTGTATCACGAATAGACATGATATTGTCGGCAATATTCCGGCCGGGAACACAGCAGGACTGATCTTTACCAACAATGAATGAGAGTACATTTTTCAGGCGCATAGCAAAGGTTCTAGAAATTATTTTTGCATCCACATTGAGGAGTGATATAGGCCTGTAATTTTTTATATCAGTACGTTCTCCTTTTTTCTTATAAAACAGACTTATAATACCTCTGGTCATTGTTCTTGGCATACACCGATTCTCCTCCATGCTCAAAACAACATGATGAAAAATTCCTTTAAGTGATTCCCAAAATCTACAATAAAACTCTACAGTTAACCCATCCTGACCAGGAGACTTATTTCTCTTCATACCCTTAAGAGCTTTAGACATTTCATCAACATTAATGGGTAAATCACATTCTTTTTTAGAATTATCATCCAACGCAGTAGAGACCAAATTAACAGCAAAGGCTTGAGCATCATCATCACACTTTTCAGCTTTATACAAAGTTGAATAAAAATCAAATGCACATTTCAAAATACCACTTGTATCACTAACAATACCATTCTCTGTTCTTAACTCTCTAATACAATTTGCCTGTTGTCTGGACTTTTCTAAGTTGAGGAAGAAGGAAGTATTACGATCCGATTCGAGGGCCCATTGTGCCTTTGATCTCAATATGGCACCCTGACATTTGAATTGTTCATAATCGTCAAGCCTCATTTCAAGTGATTTAAGGCACGTAACATCACCATTATTAATCTTTGATAAACGAGAAAGCTCTCTACGCAGTTTATTTTGCAACTCAAAATAACTTTCCTTTTCTCTCTTATTTTTCTCAGTTGCAAATCTAATTGAGATTGTTTTCAACTTATATTTCAAGTTGTCCCAAAATACTAGAGGCTCGTCATTAAACAAAGGATCTACTGTACTACTCTCAATCACTTGTTCTATCTCTCTACAATATAAACTATCTGATAATAATGTATTGTTCAAAATCCATGTGCCAGCACCTCTCTCCACACCTGAAAAATCTAATTTCAAAAACAATAAATTGTGGTCACTCATAATCGTATAGACCATATAAGATTTCAACGCAAATGGGATCAAAGGTCTTGATATGAAAAAGTAGTCAATACGAGATTGTTTAACAATGTTATTAACCACCTGATGTCTTGAAAATTCTCTGTCTTCAGGATGCCGGTACCTCCAGATGTCACACAGATTATTGTTAGTAACAAAATTATTCAACCATCTACTGCCACATGTATCCTGTCTATACATACTCACTCCCCGATCTAAATGCACATTAATAACCTCATTGAAATCCCCAGCAATGATATTATTTTCTTCAGATAAATATTTTCCTAATGTACAAATGAATTGCTTTTGCTCCCCAGCATCATTGGGTGCATATGCATTGATTAATGTATACCTGGTCCCCTCAATATCAATAAATACTTTCAGGAGTCTGCCATCTACGTCACTTCTGTCAACGGTGACGTCATAGGGGCATCTTGAAGATACCAGAATAGCTACCCCTCTACGGTTTCTATCAGGGCAGTTGCTATAAAAAATCTGTCCATTCCACAAATGTTTATATTTCTCAATAAAGTCATCACACCAAAACGTTTCCTGTAAGCATGTAATGCAGGCATGACTCTCCTCCACTTTTCTAAACACTTCATTCATTTTGTTTATGTCTCTAAGTCCGTTCACATTCCAAGATAATAACAAAACCATAATTAGTAGAATAAAAGAGTGTCTCTGGGTCTCCATCATTATAATTATCGGTTCATGTCATTATCACCTCTTTTCCCACGATCCTCTCCACCACTATTCCGGTCTCTGCCGCCTTTCTTATTCTTCTTAGTCTTTTTGCTAATTACATCATCATTATCTTCTGGGTTGTCCCTCTTTACAGCTGAAGAGCCATAACTGGCATTTGACGCCGAAGAATGCGACTGTTTGTCTCTATCAGTCTGAATCTTGTTCTTTCTCTCCTTAAAACGAATATTTTTCATCGAGGCTTTGATTCTGTCTTCAACTTGGGAATTTTCAACATCCGACTCCACCATCTTATTTTCCTCATCACCTGCACATTCTTTTTTATTTGTTTCATTGTCACATGTATCACCTGTATTCCTTTTGTCAACGACGTCGCCAGAATCATCTTCAACTTGATGCGACCAGTCACCAGGGTCAACACTCGGAGCTTGGGCCCATGATGATTTTCTCTCTGACGTTTTGGGCTGAATAATATCTTCCTCATCTGAATTATCTGAAGCGTCTGTAAAATCGGAGCGCGTCTTCCGAGGGCACTTTGCAACGAAATGTCCATATCCCAGGCAGCCCTTGCACTGAATTCTGGGGCAATCGGCAATAACATGATCAGGGTCATGACACTTGTGACATGTTTTCACTTGATTGTCGTGAATTATCCTGACATGTTGGCTTCCTCCGTCATAAACAAACTTATGGGAGTATGGGAGCGCAACAAGGTTGGGAGGGAATTTCACAACAACAAACCTTGTCCCATCAGCAACATTCCACTTTCCATGGTATTTTTCTTTAATGTCAGACACACATTGAGCACCAAGACTAGCCAAGTAATTAATAATCTGTTCATCAGGTATATATGAAGACATATAGAGGAATGAAACCACACGTGTGTCTCTCACAACTGGCCTCACGTTGTATACTGTCCCATTCACTCTCATTCCATCCCACATGCATTTTGCTGTACTCGCATCACAAACAGTTAGTTCAAAACCATCAGGTCTTTTAATGCATGAAAAAATCGAATGATCTCCAAACTCCTCTATCACACTATCAATTATATCTCCCGCCTTCAGTTCACTGAGACCTTCATCTTCTAAAAACACTGTATTTTCTCTTCTATATTCATTCCGAGACCGACGAAACCTCTTCTCTCGTTCCGCACGAGGGGGCGCATTTTTCGCGCACTCGATCCTAATGACCCCTCCTCGTCTAATACGACAAGTTACAACTCCAAATCTTCTATCAAAAGTGTCACTGATCTCTTATAGCAACACATAATCGGCACATTGTTCAGTACTCACTCAAACTGTTCTGTAAACACTGTTTTTACTTCCCCGAATTGCAATAACAACACAGCAGTCCAAGGGACGTCACTCCAATCCGTTTGGGGCAAACAGTCACTGAAACCCCTTGCTGCGTTGATTTTGCTAATCTTAAAACGCTGCTAGATTTGGCACGTTTTTGCCTAAGAGAACAGATCAGATATCGCGCTGTAATGATACCAATTAACAGAAAGCGTTTTGTAAAAGCAAAGACGCAGGATATTGTGTGCCCTGGAAACAGGACTGTGGTTATTTGGAAGTTTTCACAAAACTTTATACCCACGACGGGACTCGAACCCGCAATCCCCGGCTTTCGACTAGTTGTGGCATTGTTAGGAGGCCGGTGCCTTTTTTTATTTTTTATCTTTTATTACATAAAATAAACAATATACAAAATATCACAGTTATAAATAGTGTTATGTACACAAGTAGTGGTATATAGCACTGACAATATTATAATTAATGACGGATGTTCAACAGAATCTCTTCATTTTGATATTTTATAATTTTGTTAGACCAAACATACAATGTACAAAATTTTTGAAGATTATGTTTGCTGGCATAGTGTGATAACAAATAGGTGAAATGCCTTTTGAGCATTGTTATAAACAACTTGACAATGTCCACATTGTTATTGTGTAGGCTTTGAAAGGTATTTTGTCTGTAGACACATATCCTGTAGTAATGTGGAACCTTGTTGTGAAACCCAAGCAACAGCCAAGAATGGAATTTTGAGGCAGCAAAACCTTCATGTTTACAAAGATCTATTAATATGTCTTGGACCACGTCAGTTAGGGGTGTCAGTTCAGCACAATGTACAAACAGATGAAGCAAATCTTGGTCATTTGCATTACATGTCTTGCAACATGGTGAATCCGATTTTCCAATAATGGTCTCAACATGTTTCATGTTGTATAATTTGCGCTACTGGCGGCAGCTTGGGACTTTTTATAGTCTGGAGTTATCTCCCCTGTTTAGGTCTCTTCCCATGCTGTTTCCGGTTTCGTTGACTAGTGCACGATTTGAAATTTTTGATGTCTGTCGAGAAAGAAAAAAGAGTTTGTTCTTACTGCCGGGTAGCTTTGAAGAAACACAAAGGCCCTAGCGGTACCCTGTGTCCACTCAATCCCGACAATGTCTATGTCTGCGATGTAGAAGCCGGCGAGGGAGCTAAATATAAGAACGTGGCAGACAAGCGAAGAGCATTGGTCACCGATTCGGTGTCTATTCACTCGACTCCAAAATTAGATACAGTCGACGCTGGCAATACACAAGGGGTCTCGCCAATAATACCGGACCTAAAAAGTACCATAGCAGCTTTGGAGAGGAAAAACAGCAGACTCACAGACGAACTGAAACAGCTGGAACTTTCAACATCAAAAACAACACACCAAAAACAAAGAACGAGTTTGTCAGAACTGAGAAAGGATACAAGGGTCAACAAAAAGGCCCTGGCAAGAGAAAAAGAACTACTACATAGGCTGAAGGATTCCAGTACTGACTCGGAGGGTGTCATTTCCGATTCAGAATCATCTGATTTGAATGAGGATGAAGGGGACGCACAGCCGTCTAGACGTAAATCTTACCAACGATTAAGAACTGTCAGAGGAAAGAAGCCGACATCTGGATCACTGAGAAAAGCGAGTGACAAAGCCAAGTACGATATAGCTTGGCCTCAGGAATTTGCTGGTGAAGATGTAAGCTACATGGATTTATCCTTACCTGAATTCATCAGAGGAGAAACACACATCATTCAACACGTAGAGTTGGATGATTTTAAGCAGGCTCGTTCGGATCATTTAGTTCAGTGCATGTACTATTGTGAAAAGTACACATGGTCAAATGTGCTGAAGTTTCATTGGGATGTGCTTCACGATATAGAAACAGGCAGAGCTCAGTGGGGTGACAATTTTGACTACATTAGGTCACGAAGATTGTTAGATGCCCATCCTCAACTTTATTGTTCTGCGTATCAGAAAGGAACCTGTCAGCACAAAGAAAGGGAGCACAAAAACACACTCGGCCAGATTGAGCAGCACATTTGCAGTCAGTGTTTCACACGGAGAAAACTCGTCGCCTTTCACTCTGCAAAAGACTGTCGTCAGAAGAACAACGGTCCTCCTAGGAGGGAGGCGCAGCCATTCTCAACCAATCAGCTTTCAGCGTGACTCAGTTTTTCTGAAGGATCCACTGATTCGTTGGATTCTTCCGATGTAAGCAAACAGCACTCGGAGACTGACAATATTTACTTACGTTTGCACAATGTCGTATCTCAATCTGGAAAACCAAACTTCATAGGATGTAAAATACCTGTTCCATCCACCTTCAATATCGACTGGCTATCAAGTTGGTTGGTCGGATACCATGACTATGATATAATCTCCTATTTGCAGTTTGGCTGGCCAATTGGATATGTATCCGAAAATTCTCCATATTGTGCAAATCAACACAGCAACCATAAGTCTGCTGTCAAGCATGCCGATCATGTTAACACCTATATCAGGAAAGAGCTAGAGTATGGAGCCATTGTTGGTCCTTTTGCAGATTCACCCTTGACAGATTTTATGGTGTCACCCCTACTTTCTGTCCCCAAAAAGGGATCAACAGAACGCAGAACAGTGCTTGACTTGTCTTTTCCAGATGGCTCATCCGTCAATGATGGCATTCCTGCAGATACGTACATGGGTGATCCGTTCAAACTGCGATACCCCTCCGCTGACTCTTTGTTGCAACTGATACACAAGTTCGGTTGCAATGCTTTATTGTTCAAAATAGACATTAAGCGTTGTTATCGTTGGCTTCCTGTGGACCCAATCAACTACAATCTTCTTGGATTTGTGTGGGACAACCAGTTTTATTTTGACACGAAGGTGCCATTTGGAATAAGGACAGGTGCTCTAGCTGCTCAGCGCACAACGAATGCTTTGATGTACATTTATGAGCAGCAGGGTTTCGAAGGTGTTAACTACATAGATGATATAGCAGGGGTACATACTTTTCTCGCACTCGAGGCTTATAACACTCTGAGACAATTGATTGTTCATGCAGGTTTCATGGTTGCAGAGGAGAAATGTTGCGCTCCACGCACTTCTATGATTTTCTTAGGCAAGCATTTTGACACAGTTTCTATGCAAGTGTCAATACCTCAGACGAAAATAGATGACATTAGGGAAGTTTTGCACTCATTCTCATCAAAGAGAACTTGTACAAAGAGACAATTACAGTCGCTGATTGGGAAGCTTGCATACGTGGGCGACATCATTAGGCCAGCGCGTCTTTTCATATCACGTTTATTGGACTTGTTGCGTGGTGTGAAGAAAAAGTCTCATCATATCAATATTAACCGTGAAGCTAGGAAGGATGTACTTTGGTTTATTCATTTTATGGACAAATACAATGGTGTTTCGTTGATTCCGGATACCTGGTGGTCTGAACCTGATGAGAGATTGGCTACTGATGCTACACTGCAAGGTGTAGGAGGGACCTTCATTAAAGGGTCTTCAGTGTTTTACTTCTCATGTGCCGTCCCAGAGGAGCACCACCATATTTGTGTTTATGAACTGTGGGCCGTGCTAGCAGCTCTGCGTCTCTCGGGCCATTTGCTCCAAGGTCAACGGGTGGTTATCAACTGCGATAATTCTGCATCTGTGTCGCTGCTCAATTCGGGCCGTTGTCGAGACTCCTTTATGCTTTCCATTGCGAGGAACGTCTGGATGCACTGTGCTCGTAACAATATTCAGATAAGAGGTGTTCATATCTCAGGAGTGGACAACCGTGGTCCAGATCTGCTATCAAGATGGTCAGACTCGTCTAATAGGACCAAGTTCAAGGTCATGTTCGCAGAGTATCATTTGGAAGAGCATCTGGTTCAGAGCGATATGTTTGAGCTTGATGACAGTTTCTAGTGGATCAGATATGTCTGTGCCTCAGAAAGAGTGGTCCGAGTTGCAGAAACAAGTGCGAGGGGCCCAACGGGCTGCCTTTCGTCCAGGAACGTTCAGTAATCTGAAATGTCAGTTACGGTCTTATTTATTGTTTTGCAGCAAGTTTGATTGTGTTGATTTTCCACCCAGCTCAACAGTGTTGTGTGCATATGCATGTTTTTTGTTTGACAATATGAAGAGTACTCAAACTGTTAAAAATTACCTAGCTGGGGTTAAAACTTGGTCGGTTTTAATTGACTTAGCATCAGACAATTTCTATAGCCCAGCACTTCGATTGACGATGCAAGGTCTGGAGAAATCTAGTTCGCACATTCCACATCAACGTCTTCCTCTGTGGCCGGATGATCTGAAAAGGATGTTTACCTTTGTGGACCTTTCTTCTCCAGCAGGATCGGTATTGTGGGCCATTATCTTGGTGGCTTACTTTGCTATGTTTAGAAAATCGCAGTTTGTGGCTACAAAACGCAGCGGCTTCGACAAACACAAGCAATTAGTGCGTGAGGATATCACACTAAGTGCAGACGGACTACTGGTGCGCGTGAAGTGGTCAAAATCTATACAGAGGCGACAGCATGTGAACTTTATTCCAATATCTAGAATCCCAGGATCCCCCTTCTGTCCAGCAAGAGCCTACTGTCACATGATCAGTATGATTCCTGGATTGCCGGATGAGCCGGCATTTGGTCTCCCCAAGGGACGGGACATTATCCCGTTGCAACCAGACAAACTTGACAGTATGTTCAAATCCCTGCTGGTGAGGAGTGGACTATCAACAGGCATGTTCTCCTTTCATAGTCTCCGAAGAGGGGGGGCGACTTTAGCAGCCGCTTCTGGGTGCTCGGACAGTGATATTTGCACCATAGGGATGTGGTCTTCCGAATGTTACAAACAATACATCAGATTGCCATCTTTCCTTTTATCCAGGGTGTCTTCCGCAATGGCTAGAAATTTCTAGTTTTACTCTACTAGTCTACGTTTTGTCGTTTGTTTCCATGACCTTTTAGACCTAGGTCTTTTTCACCCCGTGGGGCTTCCGGGCAGTGATGTCATGTCACTTTTTTAGATTAGGACCTAAATTACCCTATGCTTGTCGTACAAGGCGACTAATTTGGGGATCTGTTTTTGTCCTTTTTCTTACTATCGATACTGTGTTCTACTTTCCCTGATGTGCTTCTTGCACATCACATTGTGCTATGGCTGAAATATTGCCTACTGCAACGTAGGGGTCCATTTCGCTCACTCACTATGGCAGTTAATTTTTTTTTTGGGGGTGGTAATGTTGGCTCCTTAGCTTTAACTGTTTATATTTTGGTGTTTTCAAGGGTTTCTACCCTAGTTATCAGTTTTTTCAAGCCTATAATTTCAGGGATTGATTTATGGCTCCCACTTTCATTTTTCCCCCTCCCCCCTCTATTGGGGTTTTTCTTAAATTTGTTCACTGTTAATGGCGTTTTTGCTTACTTATCCAAAGCATTATTTTTATTTTTTATTAAGGCTTTAGGGTTTTAACCTTTCCCCCTTTTTTGCCTTACTTTCCCCCATCCTTTTTGGCGGTGCTTCGCCTTGGTGCTGTGAAGTTTATTCTGCGGGTCTGCCCTTTTACTGTGTGGTCAGTTTGCTCCACCACGGTGGCTTTTTCTTCCCTGAAATAAACTTTACCTTTCCGCCAAACTTTGACTGCGATTGTTGTCTTTACATAGTTGCTTGTTTTTTACTTGGGGTTGATGCTAAAAAATTGTTTCAACTTTTTTAATATTTACTTGGAGTTGATGCTGAGAGGAAATTGTCTCAACATGTTTCATGTTGTATAATTTGCGCTACTGGCGGCAGCTTGGGACTTTTATAGTCTGGAGTTATCTCCCCTGTTTAGGTCTCTTCCCATGCTGTTTCCGGTTTTGTTGACTAGCGCTCGATTTGAAATTTTCCCGCCATCCCTCCCTCCAATCACTTTAGGTGTTTAGTTTTGCCTTTACTGGTCATGATTTTCTAGTTGCGTCCAGGGGCATATGCTACTCTGGAAAATTTTGAAAAATTAACATGCACAATGGTGCATTCTCAGCATATTTCACGAGTTTTCGTAATATTTTTAGGATTTTTTTTGCTACTGTCATAGCAAATAAAAATGTAAAGAGCGAGCCAAGGGGAGGGGGGCACGTGCCCCCTGCCCTTCCCCCCATGGTGTCCGGGCCTAGTACCTGGCGAGATTTGATTCGAAAACCGTCAAGGCTGGTAGATTAGTTACTTGGCCAACACGCCAATCTCTGTGCCATCCCTCACCCCTATACATCTTCGGTCACAGGGGCTTGACGCGTCTTCGATTTTCGTGTATATCGATATGACAATCTGACAGAAACGAATAAAAGTATACAATTATATTGTAGGGATAATTATTTTCCAAGAGCGTTTTTCTGCATTTTTTTACACATTCCAGGACTTCATATGAACTCTTCAACCTTGGTTCATCAGTACCTTTCATAGCTCGCAGGTTTCACTGTATCAATTCATTCAGCTCCTAACTGGTGATGCAGCCTTTCCTCCTGCAATAAACTGATCCTCTATGAGATCAAAAATGCTCGAAAGGACATCACCATTGATTCATCAGTACTGGCTATAGCTTACTGTATGTATTAAAACTCTTGTGTTAAAGTCCAGTAAGGCATTAGTTGCTATCAAACAGCTACGTTATACATTCCCCAAGATGCCTGTAAATGTGTTATTCTCTTTATTTTTAATTGTAAGATAAAACCTGTGTTGTTGTACGGTTCAGAGGTGTGGGGTTTTCAAGAAAGAAAAGAGGTTGAAATATTGTATAACAGTTTTTGTAAATATGTTTTTGGTGTTGGTAAACATGTTTCTAGCAATGCAGCTTTAAATGAATGTGGTAGACATAGGATGTATGTAGATTATCATTTAAAATGTATTAAGTACTGGTGTAAATTGTTACGAATGAGCGATATGGAAAAGCTGGATGCAGTTGTAAGAGTGACTTGGGCATTGTGTGTAAGGCGTTTGCTGAACATGTATGGGTTTGGATTTGTATGGATAAGTCAGGATATTGGTGATGTAACTATGTTCTTATCAACTTTTAGACAGAGACTTGACGATGTAAGTCAACAACGTATTCTGGGCAATATAAATGACTTTTCTCGACTTGTTCATTACAAAAGTATTAAATCATTATTAAATATAGAGTATTATGTAACCCATGTAAAATTTTATGAGTCCAGAAAATATTTTTGTTTATTAAGATTACAGGAATTACCATT
>JAUELE010179534.1:0-13617 GCA_031471655.1 Diodora aspera
TGATCAGCTATGACAGAACGACGTAAAGGAAAATAACTGAAATCATTTGGCATCGTTTCTTTTGCCCGGCAGTGTATGTAGCTTTTCATTTATTTTTTCTCTGCTTTGGTTTGGTTTTATAAAGTTTTACGTTGTTTTGACTTTAGACTGCAAAAATATGAATTTTTCTTTTTTTCATGTGAAAAATACGGGGGTATCCCCCACCCCTGCCCCCATTGGTGCTACGGCACTGCATTTACTTTTCATAATACAGCGTATACATATATCCTGAAGCTAGTTTTGTATACATTTTTAATAATTGATACACAAATAGAGCTGTTTGTGGAATATTTCAATTGTGGCACGGCATGTCAGCAATCGAAAAAATTTGGAGGAATTTGAGGTTTTCGGATTTGGAATTTCGGATAAAGAATTCTTAACCAGTATAATAGAACGTGTCTTTCAGATAATGTGTAATATTTCTCAGTTGTCATTCTTGAAGGCTACAGTGTACTTCATCTCATTTGATGGCGATGCATGATTGTATTACTTGTATCGTGTATATATCTTATACAAAATGCCATATTAAGTAAACTACTGACTTCGATTTGAATCATGTTTTTAAGGTGCGCAATGCAGCAAACATCAGTTTCAGTGCAATAACAAGAAATGTATTTCAATCAATTTCTACTGTGACATCATCGACGACTGCGGAGACAACTCGGACGAGGAACACTGCAGTAAGTTTACATTCTTCTATTTATTTTACATTCTAATCTGCAGTCCCAATGTGAGGCTTATCCGACATGAATCCACTGAAGGCACGGCCATCTTGTGAGCCGCGCGTTAGCAAATGCTATGTGATCCGACGAAGGTTAGATCGCGGATTCCATCCCATCCAGTTGTATCTTTGGCACAAAATGCTTATCTTCACCTGCCCGAGTCGTCCAGCTGAAACTGGGTATTGGCGCTGCACTGTGACGACAACCACCCGTAAGAGTGGAAAACAAATTCCCAGTATCTATGTAATATCGGATAATAAACAAAGTAATTAAACATCGTGAAGTATGTATTTGACCCCCAGAACCTCACGGGCGATACAAATTAATAACAGGGACAAAGTTTGTATTTGACCCCAAAGAACCTCACGGTAGATAATAAAACTTCAAGAACCATCCATGACTCTGAAGGTAAATATTGAAGCGAGTAATTTTGTAATAAATGTCAATATTTCTTTATGTATGTTGGGCTCTATTTTTATTACTTTGGGCTTTGAGTATGTTTTGGTTCTGGAGAATTGAGAGTGAGGAATGCTCCGAGTCAAGTCACATATCTGTGTTTGGCATACCTCATGTCGCTCTGGAAGACATTTTAATAAGACCAGTCTCAGTCCAGCGCACAGCTCTTGCACCTATGGAAAGATAACTCGGAAATATTTTTATTTTCAAATAAAGTTAAAGTTTTGTCGAAGGAACTATTTAGTTGTGTCACTTCTAAACGTGTACCACGAGTTCGCTCGACAACTCTCCACTTTATCCGTAAGAGCCCACTTCGTTTGATTTTTCTCATGCCCAAAACAAGCTTCCCGTGTGGCAGCCTTCCATAGAGTCACGAGTCCTCTCCCCCATCACGGAAAGATACGAAGTTGCTACGGATGACTGAGCCTCATCATAACATTTGAATTACGTTTCCCTACAAAACTGGTAATTGCGCGTTTCGATCACAATATAATTTATAACGTGCATTTGTGCATTGTGCATATGAGTCTATCTATGGTAATTCGATGCAGTCTGTCCCATTCTTCCACCAACGCCTGGACGAGTTCATCTAGCGTGGCTGGTGGCCTTTGACGTTGACGCACACGTCGGCCCAAGATGTCCCGGACATTTTAAATGGGGGAAAGGTCAGGGCTCATTGCTGGCCAGGGCATCCTATGGATATTATTCGTTGAAGGTGGTTATGTTATTTACTGTGAAATTCCACGTTCCCCTACGTTTTAAAAAAAGTATAGGGCCTACTTCGCACATCTTTTCCAACGCACACATTCCATTATGAAGTCCATTATATGTTGCTTAATGTTCCGAGTAGAATGTGACATGTGTTCATCTGAAACCAACAAAAGCCTGATCATCGACCGTGTGATCTTATTATGTTTCCCATCTCCTGAAACAATCGCGCTCTTCCCGGATGAGGCTTGCACTTATGCCCCGAAGAAGAATTGAGTATCCTGACCGTGTCACTGTCGGTGTTTTGTTTGATTTATTAGCTATTAGTTATTTACCACTCACTCTAATTGCAGGTCATTCTACTATTAGCGCAGTTTCCATGCAGGACCAATGTATTACCGCCATTGGAGAGCACATCCTAATTACGACAAATTTACTGCTTCAGTGAACATGCGGGAAATCAGCTAAATGAGAACCAGATAAACTGATTTTTGCTTAATTGTAATATATAGATCATTGATCCGTTCCTATCTAGTGTTTCCAAAGGGAATTTGTACTGACGATTTCATTTTCATTTACCCATGGCCAATTACAAGGGGATTAAATACCATTAGGTAGAATGTAAATAGATTTTGGTGCAGACCTTTGGGAAGTAAACTTCTATATTAAATGTATAATTGTGCATTAGAAATACCATTTTATTTCGTTATATTCAATAAATTAACTGATGTTTAATTTTTATTAATTTACCAAATCATGTTCACATGATTTCCCATATTACCCGTAAAGTGAAAAGTACTGAGCTGTTATAAATTTGCCATTTTTGTAACTTTTGAAGATCAAGAAATAATAATTTTAGTCAGAATTTTAGATGCGATATAATTCGTTGACCAAATAAGGTAATAGGCAAAGACTGTTCCAAAGCTGAAACAGTAGGTTGTGTCATTTTGTTGTCGCTTGACAAAGTCAGAACATCCTCTGTGCGCCCCACCTTCAACTTTCAGGCAGGTTCCAACAATTTCTATATCTGCATATGCTTTTGATCCTCTATTTCATTGAAGGATGTGACTTCTTGCACTGACCCAAATGGTTTTTAAGTTATGCAACACGTATAAGTTAATTGCCATTGAGGATTGACGTTCTAACAACATTCTTTGCACAGTCGTAAAGCATTAAAGCAAGATGTTCATTACGAGAAACAACAACAAAAAGGGGATGATAGAAAAAATAGCGTGAGAGGAAATCCAACTAAATCCAACCATAATGCCATTATTTCGGGGTAACACATCTCGGGATGTTATAACCCCTTTACTGGATAACGCTTTATACCCCGTATCAACCTGACGTGACGTCATTAGAGGTTGATATTCGATATCGCCATAGGGCAGTTTCGGGGCCTGGGCTATGGAGCATAACTTGCACGTGCAAACGATGCAAACCTAGGCGTGTAAGTCAAATATTAACCTGCCCCTCGCGATACATGTATGGCAAATAAAACACTATCGACTTCGTCTCAAGTGTTCATTTGCCATATCACGGGGGAAGCAGGTTAATATTTACTACTTACAGTGAGCCATTGGGCCTCAACAGTATAAACCTAGAGACTCGTTTTCTGTGGAGCCCATTAGGGTCAGTTGCCACTACTGGTTAGTCTATGTTCCAGAGCCGCCTGACTGTGTTGGTGGCTGGTCGTGCCAGAACGGACAGTGTATACAAGCAGAACAGAGATGTGACATGATCCAGGACTGCGTCGACGGTTCGGACGAATCAGACTGTGGTAAGTCGACCTTCGTCTCAGAACTCCGCCAGAGTAGCTCTGAAACAGTCGATGACTCCTGAAACAGTTACAGATATACATTCAGAACGAGCTAATAATAAACTAAGAATTTGTAAATCCACAAGAGACTCTTAGTTGTGTATTGGTCACCATCAATCTCCAAACAATGCAAATGAAAGAAGCTTATCGCAGATCTAAAATATTGATCACTTCCGTCAGCATGCAATGTACATGTAAACGGTCAAAGACAGGGGTAATCTGCTGAGCAATATTTCATTCGTGGCATTTTGCTTGAGCACTTTGTTCCCGTGTGTGGCAAATGTACGTTCATTCGTGCAATTTAAGCAAGCATCAACCGTGTTTGATAATTTTTGGCATGTAAGAAATATTCCTTCCGTGTGTACCAAACGGAAGCCATGTGCTTTAAGCATTATCACGAATACTCCTTCTGTGTTTACCAAACGGAAGCCATATGCTTTAAGCATTATCACGAATACTCCTTCTGTGTTTACCAAACGGAGCAAAGTGCTTACGTTTTTTAATCACGTCGCGCACATGCGACTCATGCAGCGAAGCGAAGAAAAGACGTTTACAGCACTTTGCTTTCATTTACAACACTTGGAAGGAATATTTAATTCGTGGCAACAATTATCAAACACGGTTGATACTTGCGAACAAGTGCACCAATGAAAACAATCTTACGTATATGTGTCACACACGAGAGCAAAGTGCTTAAGCTAAGTGTCACGAATGAAATTTTGTTCAGCAGATTTCTCCTGTGTATGGTGGGCATTCGGGTGATATCTTTATTCGAGGGATTTTACTTTGTTAAATGGGTGCAAGGAAGATATAACCAGAGTGACAAACGTTATATTTGGTCATTTTTCAATGATATAACTTGGCGGTTGGGATCCTCTTGTGAGCAGATTTATATCTCGTTTATACTAGAGCGTCGGTTAATCCCCTTGTCATTCAGATACATGTCGGGATTTTACTTGCTATGACGGACAGTGTATCCCGGAGTTCTGGATTCACGACAACATGGTGGACTGTGACGGCACAAGAATGGAAGACGAGGACACCCTCCAAGTCTCCACTACCCCTGTAAATCTCACCATCCCGTCAAGTAAGTACCCCCATCTTCAACATCAGCAACACTGAACACTTTTACGATAACGAAGTAATTATTTGTATTTTGATCTTGAGCTTATCGCGAAAGGAGAAGACAATTTGAAATATCTTGTTCTCCTTGTCGAATCCTTTTCCAAAGACATTGACATGTCATTTGGATTTGACAAGTGTGCCACGTTGCATTTAAAACGTGGAAACGTTCAAGATAGTGATGATGGATGGGTTATATTACAAGAGGGAGGAGTCATTGAACAGCTTGTGGAAGGCCAGTCATACACGTATCTGCCTGGTCTGAAACGTGAGACCGAGGGCTTTCTCCTTGCAGCCCAGGACCAGCCTCTCCCTACCCGCAACTGCCAAGCAATGATCGTGGGTGAGATATGTCGTTTATGTAATCCGTTGGTTGAAACCGTCAAACATCTTGTGAGCGGATGCCCTGCTTTGGCACAAACCTCTTATTTAAAGAGGCATGATGGTGTAGCAAGGATTTTACTACCGTATCTGCCATGCTTGTGGCTTTAGTTCCGAGGTTCAACTTATCTTGGAAAACGAATCGTTCAAGGATGGGTAGGCTTGCATCCAGGGGGCGCACTGAGGCACGTGTCCCACCCCACCCAGCTCGCCTTTTGAAATTATTTTGCTTTGTAAGCACCAAATCAACCCCAAATGATTATGAAAACTCGTGAAATGGACTGAGATTGCACTATTTTGCATGCTAAATTTTCAACATCTTTCGAGGAAGCATGTCTCCGAGCCCCTCTAGAAACTCATATCTTTCATGAACTATCTTGAACCCCTCCCCTTTTTCACAAATCCTGGATCCGCTCCTGATGAGTAGCTATCTTTGAAACTTTGGTACTTTAGACAGCAACCACTTTACTACTATTTACACTAATGATTCCCCAAGCAAAGATCTAAAATAGTGATTTGTACTTTCAGTAAAAATATGCGTCATTTGTGAAGCATCCATAGTTTACGTTTTATAAGCTGAAGCTGTACTTTACCTGGACTAAGTTAGCAGCACGTATTGAGTGCATCATAGCGAAAGTACGAAGTAATACATGCAAGTTATTTGGCATTTGGATCATTGTTCTGTTTCTATTTTCAATCCATAAAATACAAGTAAATGTATGTCCCAAATATACTACAATTGCTCAGGTTTGGGTGAACAATATTTGCATGATAAGGTCTTGCTTTCAAATGTTTCTGAAACATCCTCAATCGTCGTTATTAGAACAAGATATTGTGAATTTAGTTGAAAGAAATTATCCATTCTGCAACAGCCACCTGAAAACAGTTGATTAATTTGTTGCAGGACAATACCCAATAGAAATAGCGGGCACACTTAACCCGAGTTGCTTCCGAATTCCCGACATGTTTGGAAAAGTGGCGTCCACGTTTGACGGAAACGCGATTGACAATTGTGGTGAGTGTTCCAACTTCGCTTTGCACGGACAGTACGTGGCGCGCATGGTATCGTCCGTGAATATGACGCAGTCCTCATTGGGTTGAGTTGAATTTAATGGAAGTATCGGCCTCTTTAATATTTATGCATAAATATAGCCTCTTTTCGTTGTCATGTCAAAGGTTTTGCATAACGAAGCTATAATAAAGCTACATAAATAATAAAGAGTTGTTTATGGAATGGAAAGCACATTCAAAGAAAAATCCCAAATAACCGTTGGAACACATATCAAATGTTAAAAAGAGGAGAACTGGAATTTCAAACAAATACTTATGCAACGTATTTCCCAAAACATTCCAGTACACCCATTGCATATACTGAACCGCAAAAGAAACGCAAGTTTGAAAATGTTAAATATTGCACAAATTTGTGGAAGAACTGTTAGAATTCATATACTGCCTTTCTTGTTTACAAGTTGTCGCTTATGAACTTTTGATGTTCCTACCTTCCCCAAAACAGCCCATCTCCAAATGAAAATGAAAAAAGTGGTTGGCGTGAAAATCAAAATGCATACTTCTTGCTGACAGTAAGGATTACAAAAGCATCCTAGTCATTAGACCTTCATTTCCTCCCTGGTTTCGAAGATGCCAAAACTTGCTGCATGTCATCGAAAACGTTGAAAACGTTGTCATTGCCTTCAACTTGAACAGTACAACCCTTATCGACTGCAAGAACGTTTTGCCACTGCTGACAGCACTGCTGACCTCCCCCTCCCCAGAAGTGTCCCGCCGAGAGTGGCCACACCGCGGCAGCACTGAAACCTCCATCGGCAGCACTGGCGCGATCCACTCCTCTGTGCCATGAACCAGATCAGCAGAGTCCACAACATACCCATAAATGACGTCACCGTAAGACAATGAATCCGTTGCAATCAGCTGAACTGCTGTCGTCCTACCCATCGACCCATTTTGACACTCAACCATCGACAGGTCCGTTTCCAGTGGACAACAAAACACATCTGATCTAAAAATAAGTTTGGCATCAAAATATATGTATACCCTGTACACACGTATAAGAATACATGTGCATATTTATCTGGTCTTGGGGTTTTGCGGTTCAGTACACATTTAATACAGTAACGGTTTAACCGATGGATTATAGCACAGCAAACAGAAAAAGGGGAGCTTTCCTAAAAGCCTTCCTGTGGCGAATTTATCACATGTTATTTGACATAACATCATATGTTTACCCCTACATTTTTCAGCGCCCCAAGTGTGTCCTGAGGGATTCTACAAGTGCCCAGAGAGCTACTGTATTCCTGTGTTCTCCGTTTGTAATGGAGTGAAGGACTGCCCGAAAGGGGAGGATGAAACACAATGCGGTTTGTTACTCTCACTGTCTCCTGCTGGAGATTACTCGAGTATAACTTTGAAAAACTAGGGTTAAAATCACTTGTGTGGCAACACAGTCATTTGGAACACCTTCGTGCATTTTCATAATAGTGAAATACACTTGGTCCCCAATGCGTGGATGCCATGGGAAGAATATTTCCCTGCCCCCCCCCCCCCCCTCCTGCCCCTGGCGCGCCTTACAAACGTATGGATAAGCCGAAAGTTTCAGAACTAAACAAAAAAGTATATCCCAACTCGTAGCAAGGGTGGCGCCAGGTTGGGGGGGGGGGGGTCAGGGAGGGGCTACAGCCCCGGTCGGGGAACCTTAGCTCCCCCATCAGGGAAAAATATAGCAATTCGCCGGGGAAAACTTCGGTTAAAAAGTGTATTTTACCGTATTTTTGTAAAATGTGTGCGTCCCCACGTCGGGGAATTCCTGGCGCCACCCCTGATTCTTAGTGTACTTGAAACGGGTGGAACATTAAAGTTAAATAAATAGTTGGATACAAATAGTGACACGTCACATCGTTGTGCCGAATGCAGACCGAATGTTTTGACACTCCTGCAATCGTGAAAGTTGTTGAGAGCATCGGCAAGTTTTAACGGTGTTGCAGATTATCAACGATCACAAGATATACTTATGTACAGTATTTAGAATAACAGATATGAAGTGGAACGTAAGAACGTACATGACAAGATTGCGAACGCACTTTTCTTTAGTTAATTATTGCCCGAGGGCATTTCTTTTTAGAAGTAATAAACATCTTACTTGTTATGTACATCAATTGTGGTATGTACATATGTGTATGTTTCTATCGTTCCCAATGTTGTGTTTTTAAAACAAACCTAACAAACATTGATTTTGATCACATATCCAACTCTAAGAATTAATCTTAGATTTTTTTGGTTTTTAAAGTTAATGTCACTCATTTTCCAATAATCTATTCCGTTAATACATAAAAAAATGGAAGATCACCTCTGGTTGAAGATATGTATATCAGCTGATTAATAAACTCGTAATATTCCAGGTTCTTATCGATGCCCGGGTTACTATCGTTGTGCTAGTGAGCGATCCCAGCACGGAAACTGTATCCACCCCAGAGATTTGTGTAACGGCATCAAGCACTGTCCACAGGGCGATGACGAGCGAATCTGTACTGTCACCTGTCCGCAAGATTGCAAATGTCATGGAATGTCAATTGAATGCAACAAGAGGTTTTCCCCTGAGAGTTTGCCTAAAAATGCTAGACGGGTTGTGGTGCAAAACGTCAACCTGGAGTCAGCAAACTTAACGTTTTCAGACTTTGAGTTTTTGGAAAGCTTGAAAATAATATACTGTAATTTGACACAGATTCCTTATATTGTGTTTTGCCCAAACCTGCGATACCTGAACTTGAGTCACAACAAAATACACAAAATGCCTCATCAAATGCAGTGGAGTCCATCTTTGCAAGTTCTGGATTTCACCAGCAACACTGAACTCCAACTTGGTCCACCGTCATCATTCAAGGGTCTTGATAATCTTAAGTCTCTGTATTTGTATGAAATAGATGCTGTGACGTTAAAGACTGATACTTTCATAGGTACTCCAAAACTTAAGTATATGACCATTTCCGAAAGTGAACTTGAATTTGTTGAAGAAGATGCATTTCGTGGATTATCAGACCTAGAGACGTTAGATATAGGGGAAAATGAAATTGAATCCTTCAAGCAAGATATATTCAAAGGTTTGACGAATCTTAAAACACTTCACGCTCATTCTCCTTTACTTTGCTGTGATGCTATAAAACCCAAAAGTGTTTCGAAAGACCAGTGCTTTGCTGAGGACGACAAGATCTCAACCTGTGAAGACCTTATGGGTCAGAAGGTCCTGCAGGTATTCATCTGGATTCTGGGGATTATGGCTGTTGTGGGAAATCTTGCTGTGCTTGGATTCAGACTCGCTCTGGACAGGTCTAATCTCAAGCGGGGATACGGAGTCTTTGTGACCAACCTTTGCATAGCGGATCTCGTCATGGGTATATACCTAATAATCATAGCAGGGGCCGATGTATCTTACCGAGGTAGTTACGTATGGCATGCAACATCCTGGACGAACAGTACACTTTGCAAATTTGGAGGCTTCCTTTCTGTTCTTTCTTCAGAAGCCTCCTGTCTCTTTATATGCTTCATCACTCTGGATCGCTTCCTGGTCATCAAATTTCCTTTCGGTCAGATCAAGTTTACCTTAAAAGGTGCCATTATTGCTTCAGTTCTGGCCTGGTTTGCATCTCTCATAGTTTCTGCTGTTCCTCTCTTTGATGCACTTGAAAGTTGGGGTTTCTACACTGAAAATGCCGTCTGCCTACCACTGCCTTTCTCTGATGACCGTACTCCAGGATGGGTTTACGGTTTTAGTATTTTCGTCTGCTTCAACTTTGTGGCCTTCCTGTTCATTGCGCTGGGACAGATTCTCATCTACAGGTCAATCAGCGCCACCGCCGTCTGCAAGGACCAGAAGAGGATGGAACAGGACGCGGCAGTCGCCAGAAGACTCTTCTTCATCGTAATCACCGATTTCTGCTGCTGGTTTCCGGTTGGAATTATGGGTAATATTGCAATCAGTATATACAAAGAAATATATCAGTCCAGATTGAAGCCTTAATTTAATTCAGACAATATACAAGGGCCTATAGCAAACAATTCTCACGAAACAATTTATTTGCCTTCGTTTGATATTTAAATCTTAACATTACAGCTAACGTAATGACTCCGTGCGCTGTTTGAAATAATGCTGAATCCTCGCAAGATGACAAAATATGACCTAGGAATATATTTTTAATGTCATTTACAAACCTAAAATATAGTTCAAGTACAAATGTAATTTACAAGTAGAGAATAAGTTGGTGGTATATGTCGATCAACATGATCCTATGATATGTGCGCTCTGATCATGATGACATCTTCATGGAGAAATGCGCTATATAAATGTCATATTATTATTATTATTATTATATGCAGGCATGTGAATTGGGACCTTGTAATTCGAGAAGCCAAAGCGTGATGTGATGTTGCTGTATCGTTCATGTGTTTTGTGAGTCTTTAAATAATGTCGGGTTGTATCTGAAGGATGACACTTTTGACGTAAATAAAAAACTTTCAATAGCCTCATTAACGAGATAGCTGACAGTGTTTCATGTCTGTTCACAGGATTACTAGCTGCTGTTGGTATAGATATTTCGGACACTATTTACGCTTGGACAGTGGTCTTCATCTTGCCGCTCAACTCCGCCCTTAACCCAGTGCTGTACACACTACCTTTCGTATCACAGATGCGGGTACGTAGGCTGTTTAATACAAAATGTTAACTTTCTTGTTGGCAGTACTACTAGTACTATGCAACGAAGTTGCTTATTGAGCTCACACTTTTTCATTTGCAACAATACTATTAACACCGTACTCCATGGTAAATATTGTACACGAGTACTCTAGTGTTAAGGTCGCGGAACAACCGAGACAGTTGGGAGGGGGAGCGAACATCCTCTCCCGAAAGTTCAGCAAATAAGGATGTCAGAAATGATATTTTCCTGAGTCAGAGTAGAAATTGAAAAACACCAAAACTTAATTCTCTACAATTCAATAATTTAGACGAAGATAACGCAAATTTGGTCATCGACCGTCACAAAAATATCTGGAAATCTGAATTCTGCCTTTGAAAAGTTGCCATGGAAAACCCTCTGCCAATCTGATAGACAGATCTGCAATTTTGGAGAGAAAAAAGAAAGAGTGGTTCACCAAAGCATTTTTATAAGCACTTGTTTCTGTGGACAGTTTTTATTTACATGTTCTGTTCTGGATAATCTCAACCAATGAGGCCACAATCCAAATCAGGACGGACTCGTGGTGTAGATGGTATTGGTTCCTTAGGAGCCAAATGTCAGGGGCCCTGCTGGAGAAAGTTGGACGGGGAGGGCTGTTTCTTTAGGGTTTGGGGTTTATTTTAAGCGTGTCCTCTTAGGCACCACAATAACTAGAGCCGGACCTGCATCCGATTCTTCTAACCTTGCATAGTTTATTGTATCAGAAAACACTTTCAGAAGATTGGATGGAGTGGCTCGCGTAGACATCATGACCCGTCATTGACGTTTTAGAAAGATGGTACCAGGCACAATATTGTACAGGTTTAATGGGGAAACCATGGAGTGTCCCGTGTGCTGCGTTACATCTGTGGCGCTGCATGTTGGTGTGTCATGGGTTCCCTTAACCAATTGTGTATTTTCAATGTCCCTCACTTTGGGCTTGTCCGTTACGCAAAGTCACAGTCAACAACGGTCAGTTCCTTTCTCTTATTAAAGCTCAAATGTGATTTTGTTTGTGAAGTGTGAATGTATGGGTCCTCACAATGCTTTTATCAGGAATGGGTTATTGGACTCCTATTTTAAGTCCATTTGTGTGTGGTAAATTCCAAAGAATATACTTGGTTTAATGTAAAATACGTAATCTGACATTGGTAACTCTGTCATAAATTGAGGATTTGCAAAAAGGAACAACTGCTAACAAGAAAGATGACCATGAATCAGTTGTTGCGCCAGGAGTTCCCTGAACGCGTGTCTGAAATCTCCGACAAGGGGTTGAAGAGATTATTTGTTCAGCCAAATACACACGTTTTCAAAAGTTCAACAGAGAGACGCTTATTTCCTATACCAAGCAATATTGTTCACGAGATAATAACGGTGTACTTTTACTTACAGAGGAAGTCTACCAGAAGACGCGGCAAATACGTGAAGAACACATCCGACACCAGCCACACGTCATTGCGGATGCAGTCAAGGGAGACAAGTGAAATCTATTCAATTAATGGTAAACTGGAAATAAGAACACTTTCCTTTTTTTCCTTAAAGGGACATAATCAAAGTTGCGTCTGGATAATCGGCCATAAACCTAAAATACGTTCAATTCGCTCTCATTGTAACAAAGAATCTTCGGCGAATGTAAAGCTGACATTGGAAGACTTCTCATGGATGATTAGATACCTTTTATCGAAGGAAACAGAACGACGGACCTGTAATTGACGCTCACCTTTGGTTTGCACACGAACTCGTTTTACGGATCTAGTGACGGTGACATGCTAAAACGGTGACACGCCAAACTTGGTGAAAATCTACGGACAATTCAGTGTAATGATCGATGGATATATATGTCCTTTGTTGTCACCGTTGTATCCCAAAAGTGTCACCGTTTGGACCAAATATCTTTCCCCGTTTCGTCTAATTGTGACCGTTTCGTCCAATCGCATGGCATCGTTATGGCGTGTCACCGTTTTAGCCAGTTCCATATTTGCTTAAACGTATACATTCTTCCAAATGTAATGCGCAATGCGTTAGAATCAGTCCGTTTCTTTATTGTCTCAATTAGTGTGAACTCTTTGTGTAAAAAATCGGAAAAAGTACAGCACGTTATTATATTACTCGATGAACAGAAAGACAAGCTGTGAACATCGATTGGCGTACCTGCATCTCTGATCATGTCCCTTGAAGAAAAGATAACTCTGAATTGATGTTGCATTGCTTTGCGCATGCACGTGGTAATATTTGGGGAAAGCGATGTTATTAAATAAAATTGATAGATTTAGCTTCGTATTATTACAGACGTAACAGATAAGTAAATTTGTATTTTAAATATACTGAATTAAAATTTTAAAAATTCGATGGAACTATTTGTTCGTATCATTTCTGACAGTGCGCCACACTTGGTTTTATCTGCAAAAGCCCATTCCGATTGTCATTCCGCCGCCATGGGAGTATTTTAGCTCGTGGCAGTGCACCACACACATTCGAGCCCCTCCACACGGTCACGATCACGGAGGGAGACGAAGTTTTTGCGAATGCATCACTTCATCCCTGTTCTGCAATCGTAGCTACTCGTCTCTTTGCGTGACCTATCAGAGGACTCGTATGCCCCTCGAAACCCGACATGCGGGAAATTTACGCATGGCGGCCGAATGACAAT
>JAUELE010179641.1:0-13612 GCA_031471655.1 Diodora aspera
CCAATCGGAACGAAAATGCGATATGTATATTATAGCTATATATAGACAACATCTGGTGAGTTTCAGAAAATTCCGTCAAAAAATGTGGGAGGAGTTGATTTCAGAAGGTTTCGGGACGGACAGACGGACGGACGGACGGACGACGCCATAACATAATCCTCCCTTTCGGCCTCTCGGCCGGCGGGGGATAAAAATGATCAAATTAAATAGCTAGCTAGTACAGCGGCGAGAATGAACTTCAAAATCCACATTACTTTTATATATACACCACTGAAGCGTCACCTAGCATCAGAATTACATCCCTTTGATATGTTTTGGTACCAACAAGAGAGAAAACAATGTTTTTCTTATTCACCCAGTTCAAACGAAAGAAATGTTATTTCTCTCACACAAAGACATATCAACACGACTTCAGATGTGGTTCCCTGCGGTACTAGCCGAAATACAAAGAAAGGGCCCAGTATGTCAATAACATTATATTTTACATACCATCACCACAAAACAAGCAACATATTAAGTCCCAGTACAAACAACTAGAACAGTCTGGTTTCTATAAACCTAGAGACTTTGACACAGCATGTCTTGTTTCAATGCCATCTTTCACTTAGCCATCCTTGGCTATATTTACTTCGCCGCCCGCCATGCTTCTTAAACAGTCTGTCCGAAATACTATTGTTTGCCGCTGCACTTGCACCATCTGATCTGTGACTGTGAAGCCCATACTTGGAAACATCTTTTACAAAAGAAACAAGAGCAGAGGTGAACAACTCCTGCAACTGTGTGTATGCAAGTGGCTTGTTATCTCTCCTCAAAACAAAACTACCACCACCAATGAAATAGACCTAAATACATACATAACGGAATTTTCATCAATGCCTGCCAAAGACAGATAATTATTTAAGTGACGAACTGGACACAACTCTGTGCCTGTAGCACTTATAACCAGCCATGCTCAATCTCAGTAAATATCCGTCTGTGGGTTTTCTATGAAAATAGAAACAAAATGTTCAGAAAACACAACATCTGGCCTTGAAATCTCCAGCAATTCGCTCAAACGTAAAAATCCTGAATAAGCAACCAATATCATTGCATCAAAATGACTATGCTTCAGACATCTGTGCCAGTCACCATTGGACACAATACCACTCAGCAATTTTACAGTAATAGGTTCCTTTTTACACGCTGGTTTAGCCAACATCCTTTTACCAGCCTCCAACAAATTCTTGACCAAAGAAATATCAGTTAGACTCGGTAAACCTACCAAAGTATGAGCATACCTGATGCTGCAAAATGTCGACACAACTGGAGATGCCGCTTGAAAGACTGTACCAATGACAGTAGATGCAAGGCACAATGCAATGGAGCAACTGGTAAACTTGTAACCAGTCAATGAGTTGTAGCCCACTTTAAATACCTTTTGTAACACCGATCATAACACTTTACTGTAGAGGATGTACGAACATTATACAGCAACTCGACCAAGTTACTAACTTCAAATTTCAAACTTCCTGGTAGTGCAACTGCAACATTCCCATAGGCACTTTCTAAGAAATCTGAAACAAATGAATCGTGTAAGATCAAACTACAAACTCTACATTCAGTGCAATCATGTTGAAATTCAAATCGTATTCTCCAAACAATCCTTCACTCACACGACTTGGCACGTAAGCTTCTTTACAAGTTGGTAAATATACCACATTCTTCACCTGAGGAATAAACTTCCCATCCACTGCATAATAAAGGCCAGAAACTTGCAGAATACCATTCAGGGACAACCATTGTTTCCTTTGCTCTACACCAGCTCATATGATTCAAAACTCGAGCTATCAGATATACCGGAGGTACAACACAGTTCATCTCAGATTCCAATAACCCGGATTCCAATAACGAGAATCAAATCGAGTTACCCGTCTGTTGTAATACGTAGCAAATCTATCAATGGAATGAGGTCCCCACTTACCGTCCAGATACTGGCATACATAACAAGCGACACTCCAGTCGTCATAATCAACCAACTTACTGATGTAATCTGCCTGTCCATTGTCACCCCCTGGAATCCAATCTATCTCCATCTGTATCCCGTGACACAAACACAACTGAAATATGTCCAGCGCCAAATTTTGCAAAGCCTATTTCATGCTGCCCTTCTGTACAACAGATACAACATTTTGGTTATCAGTGAACCACTTTACTGAAAGAGTACTGATGATAGGTACAACGCTGTGTAAAACCATCAACACTCTCGAAAAGTACATGGAAACACGCACACGCATGTGCGCATATTCAAAATAACAGGCACGTGCAAATGTCATAAGCTGCACCAAAATCACGAGTTGGTCGTCAGGCATGCACTTATCAATCAAACTTATTTGTGTAAGTCATCATACACGAAAAACAGTTTAATATTCCTGATGCACAGACTCGTTTTTCCTTGAGTATACTTTGGGTTTGATTTGGCGCTAACAATCTAATCGCTAACTGCCGATTGGAGGCCTGCTTCCTGGTAACGCCAGGCATGCAGTTACTTTTAGAGCTCCGTATACCTCAAATACAATAGCCTCGTGTATGTGTTATAACACAAGGAATTGTCACGAGTACAGAAAAGCATTCATCAGTGCTGCAAGTTTAACGTTCACGTCAGTTTGTTTATTTTCGACGACATTTTACTCTAAGAAGAAATGTGGTGCACTTTTTCTGTTTCACTTTCAAAATGCCATCAAGATACTTCGGTAAGTAGTTTCCTATCGGCTGTAACTTGGTCTTCCGTGGCATAAGTCTGTTATGTCTGCCTGGTGCAATTCTAACACGCTACATACATGATGCGTAACTACGAGTATATATAGAGAGGAAACCAGATCGGTGTTAAAGATATATCTCATAACACGTATATATTCCATATTGAAAAACAACCCTGATCCCCTACAACATTAGCATGTAGCCAGGATGTCTGTTAACTGTGGTAATAAATGTAACATTTGACATCTTATTAGAGGCGTTCAAGCAATTTCACTAAAGAAAATATGTTTGGTTTTGCTCGTTTGTTCCTTGACAGATGTTTCAAGACGTGATGCCTCTTTCTGGCTCCAGGTTTTGCATCAATCTTTTATCCGGAGGTCTGACGTCTGAGTCATGATGTATTTCTTGATTTTTGTATTGAGCGGATCTTTTGTCATAAAATAATTTTGGCATTCGTTTTTCCCCTCATACGCATGTACACAAACGCTGAACCTTTTGGAAAGTTTTCAAATCCACCGGGCAAAAATTGTAATCCTTTCGAATCTTTTGACATTTTAATGCCAATGAACCAGTTGTGGCGTGGAGCAACTTCCGTTTTGACAGAATTGCACATTTAGCCAAGTAACTTCCTCTGGAGGCAAGAATAGCTGAAAGTTAATATAGTCCGAATCAATGCCTGCCCTCACTCTGAACGACGTTTACTTTAGCAAAAAATAAAACGGAGATTTCACGTGAGTTTTAAAATTGGATCTCAAATTTTATTGCCTTTTTATGATAAAACCCATTGGTTTAAACAAAAACGTAATTTCATCATACGATTGCATTCGAGATAAAACGTTGAGTCTTGGAATTTTAATTTCGTGCTGAGCAGTCGGACTAACATGGAGAATACGTTCTTCTTTTTCGTCATTTCCTTTTTAACAAGGCTGATCTCAGGCAATGGGGTTTTCACAAAGGTGCCGGTTTGGATCGGTCCGGAGCTGACGGCATGAGTGACAGGGTGTGCGGCAGCTTATTGACCAGCATGAGTGACAGAGTGTGTGGCAGCTTATGGACCAGCATGGGAAACAGGGTGTGTAGAAGCTTAATGATCACCATAAGAGACAGGGTGTATGGCAGCTTATTGATCACCATAAAAGACAGGGTGTGTGGCAGACGGCAAATCAGCTAGGGTTGACGATCCGTGATTTACATGCACTGCTCAGCTGGATCCAGGGTGACGATCCGAAGTTTACATGCACTGCTAAGCCGGATCTAAAGTTGACGATCCGTAGTTTACATGCACTGCTCAGCTGGATCCAGGATGACGATCCGAAGTTTACATGCACTGCTAAGCCCGATCTAAAGTTGACGATCCGTAGTTTACATGCACGGCTCAGCTGGATCTAACGTTGACCATCCGTTGTTTAGATGCCCCACTCAGCTGGGGCTGGCTTTGACCATCCGTGGACTGGACTGGTGTAAGTATTCGGGGTGACGACGAAGTAGTGTATTCATGTCCTGTGCGTTGTCAAAGAGATACGTGGGCTTTCGCTTGTGTGCTAGGGCGAGAGGCCGGTAACCTCATCCTCGTCCACTGAATGCGTTTGTACATGCAGATTGTGTTGAATATCCTGGAGGCGTGGTGGTTCATGTGTAGCTTGTCGAAAACTTTTTTGTTGAATCCCGTATCTTCGCGTACCATTGTGAGGAGCCGTGACCGTTGTTTGCGGTTGTCATTGATTTGTGGAAATACGCGTACGGATGTCCATGAGTTAAGTTCCTGAGCCATCAACAGATAGATATATTGGGAAACATATCGACTAAGTTTCAAGTCAAAGTAAGAATAGTGTGGTAGTATAGTGAACTGAAGATTCAATCCAGTGAGTAATATATTCGAACTTATAAGATCAGCATTGATTTAAGTTATCCAAGTTTCAATTTTACCTATTTACTATAATGGTTAAAACAATCTTTATTCACAAAAAGTGAATGCAATTCGGCAGAAGGCATTCAATGTCTATTTGATACCTTTCGCAATACAATGTGTTTGTTACACACCGTGCATTTGTTTAATTTGATTAATTAAATAAACTGTAACAAGATAAAGAACTAAATACATCATCGTTAAATATTCACAACTGGATAAATAAGGAACATGTTGTCTTTATCATTTGACTCTCTAACATATATACTCTCTATAATCTATACTTTACTCACTTCTACTCTCTATAATCTATACTTAACTCACTGTACTCCCTTAATTATGATTAATCCCTTTAATAGTCTGATATCTCTGGATGGGCCATAGCATTTTCAACACAGGTATGTAAGGCGTTTATACTTAATTAATTACCTTCTCAGCTGTCTCACAAATGGGTGTATCAAAATATAATATATGTATAAACAATGTTTGTAAGACATCAATATAAACCTAAAAGTTCTTAGCAACAGAAATAAGTTCATTAAGTAGGTGATATTGTTAGTTTCCTTGTAACCTGTGTTAATAAGCTTGACGTAGGAAATAGTTTTGTGAGTAAAGTATTTAAGCCATTTCTTACACTATCCAACTTGTGGCAAAGCATGTTTGCTTTCAGGTTCAATCGGGTCCTCTCGCACAGATCCATGAACTCTTCGTTCGTTTCTTTTTTTACTTGAACGATGACAGTGACAGTTTAGAAAATGATGAAATACAGCTGTGACACTTACCTATCAGGGGGTTACTGAATGTCGACTGTGTAGAAAACTAATTTGCTAAACTTCGTTTTGGCGAAGGCTCGGTTGCTGAGTGGTCTACATCGCTGACCCCGAGGGCGCGGGTTCGAATCCTAGACGGGGCGCATGTTGCATTCGAACGATGATTAATATATGGGTGCCCTGGAGTTTTGATTACTTTAGTGAGGCGACACACAACATATCTCTCATTGCGGTCAATAAGCTGCCACACACCCTGTCACTCGTAGTGGTCAATAAGCTGCCACACACCCCGTCACTCATGCTGGTCCATAAGCTGCAACACACCCTGTCACTCATGCTGGTCAATAAGCTGCCGCACACCCTGTCACTCATGCTGGTCAATAAGCTGCCGCACACCCTGTCACTCATGTATCAATAAGCTGCCGCACACCCTGTCACTCATGCTGGCCAATAAGCTGCCACACACCCTGTCTCTCATGGTGATTAATAAGCTGCCGCACACCCTGTCTCTCATGCTGATCATTAAGCTTCTACACACCCTGTTTCCCATCGTGGTCAATAAGCTGCCACACACCCTGTTTCCCATCGTGGTCAATAAGCTGCCACACACCCTGTCTCTCATGCTGATCATTAAGCTTCTATACACCTTGTTTCCCATGGTTGTCAAAAAGCTGCCACACACATTGTCTCTCATGCTGGTCATTAAGCTTCTACACACCCTGTTTCCCATGGTGGTCACAAAGCTGCCACACACACTGTCTCTCATGGTGGTCAAAAAACTGTCACACACCCTGTCTCTTATGATGGTCAAAAAGCTGTCACACACCCTGTCTCTTATGATGGTCAACAAGCTGCCACACACCCTGTCTCTTATGGTGATCAATAAGCTGCCATACACCCTGTCTCTCATGGTGATCATTAAGCTTCTACACACCCTGTTTCCCATGGTGGTCAATAAGATGCCACACACCCTGTCTCTTATGGTGGTCAATAAGCTGTCAAACACCCTGTTTCCCATTGGGGCCAACAGCATGTCACACAAACTGTCTCTCTTACTGATGAATAAGATGCTACACACCCTGTCTCTCATGCTTATCAATAAACTGGCACACACCCTGTCTTTCATGCTTGCCAATAAGCTGCTACACACCCGGTTTCCCATGGTGGTCAATAAGCTACCACACATCGTCTCTCATGCTGGTCAATACTCTGCCACACACCCTGTCTCTCATAATGATCAACACGCTGCCACACACCCTGTCCCTCATGCTGACCAACAAACTGCCACACACCCTGTCCCTCATGCTGATCAATAAGCTGCCGCACACCCCATCTCTCATGTATCAATAAGCTGCCACACACCCTGTTTCCCATGCTGATCAATAAGCTGCCACACACCTTTTCTGTAATGGTGGTCAATAAGCTGCCACACACACTGTCTCTCATGATGGCCAATAAATTGCGATACACCATATCTCTTATGGTTGTCAATACGCTGACACACATCCTGTCTCTCATGGTGGTCAATGCGCTGACACACACCCTGTCTCTCATGGTAGTCAACTTGTTGCCACACACCCTGTCTCTCATTTTGGCCAATACGCTGACACACACCCTGTCTCACATGGTGGTCAGTGTGTTACCACACGCCCTGTCTCATCCACACACCCTGTCTCTTGAGGTGGTCAATACGATTCAACACACTCTCTCTGTCAATAAGTTGCCACATACCCTGTCTGGCACACGTCCTATGTCTCATTGCGGTTAATAAGATGACACACACGCTATGTCTCAAGGTTGTAAACACGCTGCCACACACCCTGTTTGTCATGGTGGGCAATATTTTCACAATATCGAAGGGATGCCCTCATGGGAAAGCAATAGAAACTTCATCACAACTCGTTTATACACAGTGAATACATATTATCTTGTTATAAACAAATTGCTTGTAAACAGTCGTGTATTGGTATTCACACAGTAATGAGACTGGCTTCATCGCCTCGTTAATTTAACCTGCTATTGAACGCTGGAGTCTAAATTGCTTCGTTTCAGATGTCGCTCATCTTAGAAAAAGTAATGAACTAGTAAAGCGACCGTTTATCTTTCCACTCATCTTCACTTTGCTGTAGCTTTACGGATGGAATTTGATTACGGTACAAGAGATTAATATTAATTCAAACTATGTAGCTTGGGGATCGAAATCCTTGCCAGAGTTTGTAAGTCTGAAGATGGCGCAACGTTGACCAAAATCTTGATATCACTACATTATTTAAATCGTTAAATTTACTTTTGGATGCCAGAATGAGAGTTATCTATCTATCTAACTATCTATCTATGTATATACATGTATATAATGCGCACCTATCAGTATACATGATCGTCCACGATCAAGGCGCTACACATTATTATCCTGGTCATTGGAACAATGTACCAACCACAACATTCGTCAACTCCCCACATTTCCATCACTTCCGACCAGGTACCCAATTTCAGCTGGGTGGACTGAAACAGTTACGCGTAAAGCCTCTTGTCCAAGGTGACACCACTGACATTGCCAGCGTCTCAGTGCGAGGCAGGGGTGAACCCTTGAAGGCCTGGAACGCTAGCCGATCACCCGTCCAGCTACTCTCCGGGCTCAACGTTGCTTAACTTCACGAGCTCGAGGGTTCAAAGATACTAACAAGTCTCATATCGTCTTACTCGGAAAGCCATAAAAGATTATGACCATTATTTCCTTCTCAAACAGCATGATGTGGTGCTCCTGGAATTCATTATGAGGCGCTTCATGTTTTTCGTTAAATGTTTAACAGGAGAATGTGAACAGGCAGATGAATAGTCAGGGCATAAATCTTACTACTTTTCTTATGTTAATGTTTCTCTTTAGGCGAGTCCCATAGAAGGGAATGGTTGATATTTGATGTCCTGTGGACAACACAGCATTCGTATTTGCAACTCGGGACAGCGCATTGTTTACAAGATTGTTTCCCAACGAATATAGAAAGTAACATTATTTGTTTTATTTGGGATTACATGTCCTTGAAAGTAGCTACTCTGCTACTTTTTGGGTTGAGCCCGTCCGGGATTCGAACCCGCGCTCTAAAGATAAGACACCAATCGCCAGCATTAAAGATCGCCGATGTACTGTTCAAATGAAACAAATAATATTCTGTTTGATCATTTTCTAAACTGTAACTAAATATTCCACTGAACGTAGAAAACCAAAAGCGCTTTTCGTTGCTAATGAACCCTTTCACAATTCTACCTTTGTCTTTTGCAGGTTCCTTGTGTGCAGACTGCAAGATTCCAAATCTACTTTTCAAATTTATATTTTGGCTCGGATATTGTAATTCGTTGATGAACCCCATCATCTACGCTTGCAACAGTCGGGAATTTCAGCGAGCCTTCAAACGAATCCTTCTTTGTCAATTCCGACGTCATCCACGACTCTTCCAACAGCAAAGTGAACGCTCGTCATCCAATGACGTCAGTCGAAGCCTTTCCACCACGGAGGTACACCGTCAGGCCTCTAGAATATACAGACCTATGTCCTTGAAAAATTCGTCTTCCTTACTGAAGGCAGCACCCCCGGATTACCACAGTGCCTGTACCACGTCCAGAACCCCTGATTCCCCACTCCACAGCTTGAGGGTGTTCCAGATGAAGAGGAAAAACTATTCCAGTGACGAAAGCGCCGACGAATCGAGCTGCAAAACGGATAGCAGCTCGGGAAAAACGTTCAGTAGCATTCTGGTTGCTGACCAATGTCTTCAGAATTCCCATAAAAGAGATTCAGTGAGACATAGGAGACAAAATTCTTCATGTTTGGACGAGAGCAGTTTTGCTGATGATGAGGAATATGTGAACTCTGTAATCGTTAACAGCAGAAACCACACGAGGGTTAAAGAGACCACTTACACAGTGCCAGATGTGCCGCTGATACTGATTAGGTGCGAATCAGCTTCAGATGTGGACGAAAACACTCCATTCAATTCGGACTGCGCCAGCTAATCTTTTGTGAGAAAGTGATATATTTCTGGCTAATTTACTTGATTATGTAAAGGAACAGGAATTCAGGTGTTAGTTTCTTCACATTATCTTTCTCCCATAAATCGAAGACGGGGACGAGAGTGATTCCATGTCCCCAAGAAAAACATTCAAACATTGGATATTACCAGTAATAATTGAACGGTCTAAACTAATGGAATTTGAGCAATTTTATACCACATGCAAGTGCTATCGTATCAATTCATTTAATTCTTTACAACTAGAACTTCCGGGAACAAAACAAATTGAAGTCTGATTGGCACTAGTTTTCTTGTCACGAGTTTCAGAAAATCCTTCGGTGACCTCGCAGTCTGTTAGTGTGCGGATACAGACACAGTTTCGATGTGGCAACGAGTAGCTTCAATTCACTTCACAGAGAAGCTGGTAGCACTTTAACAGGTTACTTTACTAGACATTACGTATTAAACTGAACCGGGATGTTACTTTACTAGACATTACGTATTAAACTGAACTGGGATGTTACTTTACTAGACATTACGTATTAAACTGAACTGGGATGTTACTTTACTAGACATTACGTATTAAAAAACTGGGATGTTACTTTACAAGACATTACGTATTAAACTGAACTGGGATGTTACTTTACTAGACATTACGTATTAAACTGAACTGCGATGTTACTTTAGTAGACATTACGTATTAAACTGAACTGGGATGTTACTTTACTAGACATTACGTATTAAACTAAACTGGATGTACATGTATCTTTTATAGACAGAACCAAAGAGCGGGTATGTGTTTTGCATAAATGAACGAAGAACTGGTTGTGTTAAATTAAATTGGTAAACAAAGACTACCTAATGAAGACTAGATATGACACATTGACACCAACACTGGATAGTGCTTATGCATTACCATAATAATATGACAGCCACATCTGTACCCAATTCCCTATTGTTATTGTTTTGAAATTCGTACAGTGTACGGTTGTCTGTACAGCTTTTGTAACATCAAGCCATATTTATTCGCTGCCAGAGGGACAGCGGACACATCAGTTTCATGCTTGCACTAGTCTTCTGACGGAGTTTCATTCATTTGTGTATCTGCCGGCAGATCAGCCATAAATAAAACTCCTGACCACGAGTCCACCATATGTTGTTCGTCATGTTGAGCGACCGGATACATTTTCTGGATGAATGTGTACCCTACCGAGGCGAGTTGAAGCATCATTGCGAGTAAACACTCTATGTAACATTTTATATTATCTAACACACACCTCCCAACGCAAACACTAACTCCTCCATATTGACACATATGTGTCCTGTAATCAGAAGCGTATCGGATGTTCCTGGGGCTATTGGTGAGATCGATCACGCTAAAATCACCTTTCCTGAATCCCTTTACTCGGAAACGAGTGTTTAGTCCTTAATGGTATGCGTAGTTGTACCGATCACTTGTTGTACAGCAAGGAGATGAAAGCCTGTCAGAGTTGATAAAAAATAGCTTAAATGTTGTATAATTTTACGTCATGTTAATCATTATTCATTTACCCACACAATCTGTCACTTCATCATTAAGTGATTTCTAGCATCATTCAGAAGAGGCCGGAATGTCAGTGTCGTGACACTTGTTCAGAGAAACACACGCAAAGGGATACTGACTGGCAAGTACGAAAACAAGAATTGTTCGCGTGTGTGGGTGTGTGTGAAAGAGAGAGAGAGAGAAAGAGAAATTCGCTAGTGATCAGTGCGTCTCTTCAATAGTATAATCGACTAGTGGGCAAGTACGAAAGCAAAACACACTTGTCTCACGCGAGCTGCAGAACAGTATTAATACCTTATCTCACATCACAAGGACATACTCGAAATTATGTTTTGATTCTTACAAGTAGTTGTCGCCACAATGCAGCATCGATGACAACTTCCAGCTGGGCCGACTGGGACAAATCGAGTAAAGTACCATGTTCAAGAGTACAAGAGCAAGAATCGAACCCACGAACCGGCCGTCTTCGGATCAGGAGTCCGATGCCTATTATTCACGACTTCCCGCCTCCACACAATACACTAGTGTACAATGACAAGCTGCGCTGCAAGCATAAATGAATGGTATATCTGAAATATAAATCTGAAATCATACATCACTACATAAATCTCGCCAAATGCTGCATTAACATTATTTCTTAAATATGCCGTCAAAAAGTATTATATTTTCTTTGCCAAGTGTTAGTATAACTCGGCCATGAGAAACACTCGTAAAATTATTAACCAGACAGAAATATTGAAATAATGACAAACGAAATAATTCAATTTAACGATATATCAGTCGACAGTTTTTTATGTCTTCGGTGAGAAGCATGCAGTAATAATTAGCAAACGTGAAGTCTGTCAAAATTCTGTACTTTATTGACATACCAAATGCCCACTGCTGGCTTTGCTACAGATATGTTCAGGACCTTATCAAGAAAGAAGTTCTAAATAACACATTGCTTTCGCTGCAGCGAACTCCCAAAATAAGTCAATTAGACTCCGTTTCAAATTTTAAAGCGCTTACTGTACGCGATAAAGAACTTAGCATCAAAGAGTAGACAACACTGAAAGCTGTGGGTGTTTTGTGTTTATAGAGACTGCGATGGACTAACAATGATTCTGTCTTCCATATCAATTTCTTCACTTAACTAAAACAACACAATTCCACAAGACACTAATTACGTATGCTAACTAAAGAAAATAGTATGGAGTATTTTACATGTGTAACTATCGATCAAATATTCTTTTTTTCACAGAATACTCAATTTCAGTGGGAAGGTAAGAGGAATCATTCCAGCAAACAAAGTGTAGGTGAATGATTCAAGACCTCTTTTTTCATTTGTAATTTTGCTCCTGACTGGTTTTAAATATGCCGCATGTACTGGGTAGTTACAGTTACTATAGGCGGATCCAGGATTTGGGAAAAAAAAGATAGCAGAATGTGACTTTGGAAAAAGGGTGGGTGCGTGCGTGTGGGAGGGATGTGTGGAATGCAAAGGTTCTCTAGTTCTCATTGTGAAAATCTAGTTGCAAAAAGGAGGGTGGGCCCCCTGTGCACCCCCCCCCCCCCCCCCCGCTGAATTGGATACGCCTATGGTCACTGTCCCAACTTCAAGTATTCATAGAGTTGTCTGCTAAATCAAACAGACATACATGTACTTTCGTCATAATCATTTGCAAAAGTGAGCACCATCCTCTTCTTACATCTGTGAAGTACAAATATTTTTTTCAATAAAAGAATCTTGCGACATATATAATCTAATAGGCTATAGTGACCATAGCGAACCTGTAAGTTTTTAAATTATTAGTTTAGGAACACGTGTATGTTTGAACAACAGTGGCCAATTGTCATGTTATTCCACAAGGAAATGTCTTCATTTCTTATTCAGTTATTAATTAACTAGCAACTAATTGCTAGAAGAGGATGACAATCATCAAGGTGTGGAGGTAGTACGTATGTGTGTAAACATGTACATGCGGATGCAGGTTTCGTACAGACATCTGACCCTCAAGTTCAAAGCTTTTCAAGGACCTCAAACCCCATTATGAAGGCCTTTCTATATATGAAGCCCTATTCTTAAATTTTGAATTGTTCCTGAACATACAAAGATCACATTATTTCTCAACAATGACATATTAATCAAAGGCGAGTATAATTATGAATGATGGAATAATAAGGAATGCAGAATCACTTGAACAAAGCCGTTTTCAAGTCTAATTCAGTTCTCCAAACTTCGATAAAACAAATCCAGTTCACAACTTATAGTTCCGATGAGTAATAAATAAACCCAAGGTAAAACCTTTCTATAAATATTTAAATTTAAACACGACTTGTCAAGCCTCATTGCTCATTTGCAATGCTTTTCGTGACAGATACTAAAATGTAAGACTTTTTAAGACGGACCTCTAATTATTTAAGGCTTTTCAAACCTTGGGATGATTGGCATATGTTATGCACATGTATGAATGACGGGCCAAGGGGGAGATTCTGGTCCCGAAAAGCTCATATCAGATGCAGGGCTTGATAGGTGGCCTAAAAAAGGATATACAGATCATATGGAAAGGTCACCACCGTATTGGAAGAAAGACAACATTATATACTTGGCGCAAAATATAAGGGAACCCCTGGTAGAATATAGACATTCGTGCAAATTTTCGTGAGATTCAGA
>JAUELE010179747.1:0-13612 GCA_031471655.1 Diodora aspera
CCCCCCCCCCCCCCCCGACTGAGACAAGAGTCTTCATACACAAAACTGGAAGTAGTCTCCTGAGAATAAATCATGAAAGAACTGAGGTACAACTGTCTCCTGAGAATAAGCTGTAACTGATCTTCTGAGACAAAACTACAAGTAGTCACCTAACAAAGAATTATGGAAGAACTTCTAAGATACAATTGTCACTTGTTTCGCTAAATGTGCTGTGAACAGAAATGCAATATAACTGCAAGTATTCTGAGAATGAGCTGCAACTGCAAGCCGTATCCTGAGAATTAACTATGAATTGAAAGATCAGATATAATGTTACCTTTGAGCTGTAATACGTTTCCAGAGATAGAACTGCGAGTAATCTCTTGAGAATGAGCTGAAACAAATCTCCGAAAACAACTGGTAACTTTAACTGGTCTCTTGAAAATCTAACAATCGTCCAGGATATCCTAAAGCAGGCTGCTAAGACGGAACTGTTTCCAAAGATGGAATGCAGACAATATCTGGAGATTAACTTTACCAGTCCTCTGAATCAAAACCATAACCAATTTCACAATTTAGGACTCTAACTAGTCTTTAAACACGAAACTAACTAACTTTCAGATATGGAACTGTAATCGGTCTTTAAACAGAAAACTGTAACCAACTTTCAGAGATGCAACTGTCACCAGTCTTTAAACATGAAACTGTAACCACCTGTCAGAGATGGGACTATAACCAGTCTTTAAACATTAAGTTCTCCAAAACATGAAACTGTAACCAACTTCGAGATATTAAACTGTAACAACAGCATCCAGTTTTTAAACACAAAACTTTAACCAACTTCCAGAGCTGGGACTGTAACCAGTCTTTAAACATGAAACTGTAACCAACTTCCAGATATGAAATTGTAACCAACTTCTATTTATGAAACTGTAACCAACTTCCATTTATGAAATCGTAACCAACTTCCAGATATGAAACTGTAACCAACTTCCATTTATGAAACTGTAACCAACTTCCAGATATAAAACTGTAACCAACTTCCATTTATGAAATTGTAACCAACTTACAGATATGAAATTGTAACCAACTTCCAGATATGAAATTGTAACCAACTTCCAGATATGAAACTCTAACCAACTTCCATTTATGAAATTGTAACCAGCTTTCATATATGAAACTGTAACCAATTTTAAACCCGAAACTGTAACCAACTTCCAGATATGAAACTGTAACCAATATTAACATGAAACTGTAACCAACTTCCAGAGACAGAACTGTAACCAGTCTTCAAACATGAAACTGGAACCATCTTCCAGGCATGACACTGTAAAAGGTCTTTAAACAGATGGAAGTATGTTCAAACAGAAAACTGTAACCAACTTCCAGAGACAGAACTGCAACCAGTCTTCAAACAGAAAAGTGTAACCAACTTCCAGAGACCGAACTGCAACCAGTCTTCAAACATAAAACTTAAACAACCCCCAGGGTTGGAACTGTAACCAGTCTATAAACATAAAACTTAACCACCTCCCAGAGATGGAGTTGCAGTCTGTCTTTAATAATGAAATTGTAAACTAATTGCATGCATATACAAATGTAGCCAAAACCAATCTCTCGAGATGAAAATGCAACTGCAATTTCTGGAAATATAACTGCGATTAGTTTAATATGTCGTTATAAATATGAACAGGACACCAATTTCGGCATATGCTTTGGTTCTCAATAAATAATTAATAATTTTAATCATCTTTATTGTGTGTTATCTTTCTTGGAACTGTGATGTTTGATAGATATCTACAGGAACTGGTCGATAACAACACCTAACAAGTGTGATGTTTGGAAGTATGTTCAAGCTAAGTATTCCGTAGAGAGGATTTCATGTACATGTATTATTTATAGCTGGTGCTTATCATTGCTACATAGTCTGCACTAATAGGCAATGTTACCTACTTAATGCAATTAGTACTTATATATTTTCAAGTCCTGACTGACTAAGATCCTTGTGTAAACATCTTAATCCCGAGTCTCAGTAAATCTTATAACTAGGTAAGTTTCTAGGTGAGTGCTGATGATAGGCGCCTCTTGAACTTTCGTAATGCCCCGAATGTTCTAAATCCTATGTTCAGAAGCCTCGAGACACTTCGCAAGCACTATATCCTCTTTCTTCACAGAGAACTTCAGTAAATATTGTCTGATTTACGTAAACAGCTCTGATAAGATTATCATGTTGGTCTGACCCTGTTGTAAACCTTTCTCAATGCTCAATTTGTCTTCGAAACGAACGAGAAAACGGATGATACATACAGTGTACTTACACAATCCCAAGAAGGCGTGGTTTGTCAAGTAAAATGCTATCGGAAATTCGAATTCCCCTACACGCCTAAAGAGATATCTGTGTATCATCTTTCATATCCATCCATACAGCGTTATAGATGAATATAGATACATGGCTGAAACACTACCCTTGCAACGTGAACCACTCAACTTTCAACTCAACATTACTTCCGCGTGCTACGAGTCACAGTTACAAAGGGAAAGCGCCCCAGGATAAAGTAAAACCAAAAATTTCAATATAAGGGCAAACCAACTTTATTTGACAATGTTGTCAACGCGAAAGATATAATAAGTGTTCATATAACGCGCACAATATCCAATCACTCAGCGATTGCTCATGGCGCTACACATTAATGACGTCCTAGAGAAACGATACAATTAGAGTGTACACCAAACGCAAAACAAGTTGATCTCATTCGAAATATAAAGTTAAAATAAACTTATCTTGAAAATTTGGCAAAGATCTGATGCACGGTTAGTTAGATATGAACAAAAAAGTATCTGGCTACTCCCAGACGTGCTCAGGCAGATAAGCAAAAAACTCTGTGGACTCCGAAAGCCGGGTGTGACGTCATGGGTTGAACCCACTTTGCCTTCTAGTGTATCTGCTTCTTTAAAATAATGGCGTCCTTATGGGGCTGCGCAAGCTTTACACTCTCATGATTAACACTAAAATGTTGTCTTCGTGGGATATAGTTATGTTAACACCATACTGAGCATACATGTCTAAGAGAGATGTATACATAAGGAGACGTATACGTTGGATTGATATAGTGTAAGGAGACGTATACGTTGGATATAGGCCTATATAGTGTAAGGAGATGTATACGCTGGATTGATAAAGTGTAAAGAGACGTAAACGTTGGATTGATATAGTGTAAGGAGACGTATACGCTGCATTGATATGGTTGAAATAATGACCGCAGCGCGCGGCGGTAGTCGATATAACTTGCGAGCGCTGTGCGCGAGCATGTTGTATCGAATATCGCCAAGCGCTGGGTTATTATTTACCATTCACCAAGCGGAGGTCGAGGCCTTGTTTTTCTTTCACCCATGTCGCGTAAAATCCTGTCCTGATCTTTTCTTTTTGAAGTTGAAAAGTACCCTTGCTATTCATGCGCATGTGGATTATCTGATAATCTGCGTGCGGCTTGGTTGTACGATTTTAAGAACCTGTGGATAACCCTACCAAGTGGTGTATGTACAGGTAACGTGCACGTAGCTTGCATGGTGGATGGGAATATAGGAAGAGTGCGCGTGCGCCCGAGTTGTATATGTTAAATAATGACTATGTCCTTTTGTAGCTGATACAACCCTATCTCTATCGCTTCAATAATATATCAGTTACAGACTTCAGGTAGTTAGGAAGGTATTTCAACCATGTAATACCAATAATCACAGAACATACAAAACAGAAGGTAACTTACACTCCCTGCTTTGTGATGTGCCGTTTACATGTACGCCAAACACAACTGCCACCAGGACTATCTTCACGCATGACATCTGAAACAAATTCTTCATTGCATTACGTGATCTTCAACAGGAAGTGTCGGGTATAAGATTCATTTGAAAATATGATTCCGTGGGCAATGCTGCTTCAACAACTTATAGAACTCATATTTTTCAATTTAACTGTTTTGTTGTTCCTAATACTAAACAACAATTTTTATTTGGGCCAGTACTCAGGTTTCGAAATTAGGAAGAAGAGCATCGCGTGCAAGGAATTCTCGATGTGTGAATTCCGACTTCACTAAAGGACATAAACCTTTGAACCTTTCACCAAAATAAGTATGGCGATACCATATACACCATCCTTTTCTCTTTCTCTTTTTCGCTGCTTGTACCTATCCCCTGCCCTTCTCTTTTTAATTTCTAAAGCTTTCCCCTCTGAGATTGACTTACCTTTAAATGATGAGGAGTCATTGTGTTCCACTGTAAAATTACAAAGATTAGTACAGAATCATCTATCAGTACATCCGCTACAGACGCATGTTTACTTTACCCTTATCGATATCTGGCACTATGCATAAATGGGTTGATGACAAATGGAGCTAACTCACATTCTGATTTTGAGTTAAAGAAACGCCATTATGAATAAGAGCTTTGTTAACAGCCTCATTCGATGCAGTTGTTAATCCAATAGTGTCTCCATGTTTAACTTCAAGCGAATACACAGGTGCGAATCAAAAGAGGGTGGGGAGCAGGCGGCTCCATCTCTAAGAAACAAGTTTTCCTCTTTTAAATCTCAACAAGTGGTTTTCGCTTTCAACGAAGCGCCCGTCTATCTCACATTGCGTTGCCCGCTGGCGCCCTAAAACTGATTTTCAAATTTTCAAAACTGATTTTCTTCAGTGGAAACGTCTTAAATTAAGCACAGACTGAAGTAAAACGATTGCAGAAAGCAATGTCATAACATGATATGCCCGCATATGAAAGAAAACATTTAATGTCCCTCACTTTGCCAACCATTAAGTCTTCCTACCGCTTCATGACGCTGGTTTTCGCTTTGGTCTGAACATTTGCCTATCTCCTAATTTGATAATTTCAACTATTGGTTTGATAGCACCTCCGCATTGTCACAGGCTCGAGCCGCCGTATCCCCCTCCCGTTCTGTCTATCAGATGTAGTTAAACAACACCGTGATAAAAGGTAAAGCAAGGAGGTTGTTCGCGTGCAGTCAATGTAAGGGTTTCAAACGATTTAAGTATGAATCTGCGCATTTGCTTAACTATCCTCGTTTATCAGTACATTTCAATTCTAAATTGCTTGTACACGCCTCGCACAGGTTTTCACTTATAATAAAATAGGACAGCAATTAAAACAAAATCCTTATTATAAGGGTAAGCAGGACATAACATTACAATGAACACATTAATACCTTATTTACAAAGAAATCCAACCACGGGATCACCAACGTTTGATTGTTTATCCATGATCACAAACGTGTGGGGTGTGTGTGTGCACCACTTGAAATAATAATTCAACAGCCGCGTGTATGTGATTAAGAGATTAAGCTGCAGGGAAGCAGGTTTCGTGTCTACAGTGATAACCTGATCGATGACCAGTGAGAATGTAAATCTGTGTTGTTAATGCAATGTCAGCACGTCAAAGCTTACGAAACTAAACCGATTTATAAACTAATGGATCACGTAATGTTCTGGTTTTCTTTATTTATCTGAATATGAGAGTGTTATAATTGTACTATCGTCCAAAACAGGAAACAGAATAATGATTTTCTTTTTCCATTTCCTTGTTTTTAGGTAACTGTTCACACACAAATGTTCTTACTTTTGTAGAGTTTCACTCGGCTCAGATCGTGCTAACACAATAGATAGAAAGTGTTAGCATAAGTGTTAGGTATAACCTGGTCCCAACGTTTGCCCACCAACATAAACGTCTCTGATTTGAATCTTGACGAATACCAGTCCACGGTCGCCAATCACAACTATGGTATCTGCTTCCCACACTGGTTGGCCTTTGGTGTGTCTGTGTAAGATATTTGAATATATTACATAGATAGGTGTAATGATAGTGTAGTGTGTGGTTTTGCACTTTTGAAGAACTAGTTTATACCAAATACAAAAATTAAGGTATTACGTTTTTTAGTAATAATGTTGTGCATGTGTGATGCGCTAGTGCCATACACGAATACAAGCTCAAAACGCTACAGTTATTACCCCACCGTCGGAATAAATGACAAACCACAACATTTCTCTCATCCCCAAGGTATACACACACCAAGCTGGCTGTTTGGCTCTAAAAAGTTAATTTAACATATCCATTAATTTCAGACCAATCAGATGCATGGACCGAGGCAATTGGCGAGTGAAGTCACCGATGTTACACCGCCCACATTGCGTGTGGCTCAGTGTGAGACCAGCCCACATCACTTATTATTCAACATGATTTCCGTCCAGTTTCCTACAAAGGCGAAACGTTTGTCTAGTTCCCCGAAGTTACAACAACACTCACTTTTCCGAAACCGGATACATTTTCATACTAAGGTTTCGAAGAAAATATAACACGCCGGTCCCCGTACACATGTACATTGTGTGGGAGAAGAATTCGCATAGTCCATGCACCACTCCCTGAGCGTCTGTGCTGAGGTGTGCAGTGAGATTGGCAGTGATAGGGGTCTGTTTTTGGTGAACGAAAGTAAATTCGAGTTATCCTAAATGGCTGATATTACTGAATATGTTTCCAAGAGATATACACATCTTTAGTAACTTAACATTAATCCATCCGTAGGCTTCCGTAGATTTACTTTGTGAGGCGCGGTGGCTGCGAACAACAGGCTTCGGACTCGTGATCCGACTTGGGTTAAGTAGCGGATTCGATTCTACCTAGTACTTAATTATAACTCCACTTGTCTCAGTTGGCCCAGCTGAAAATGGGTACTTCCGCTGCACTGCGGCGACAGCCACTCGTAGGGGTGGAAAAAATATTTCCTGTAAATACACGAATGATAAGTATTATTATTATTATTATTAGGCTCATTGTGTGTGGTTAGCTTTGAAACTGAGAATGCAGCGAACAGTTATTTAGTGAAGAAATGATGTCGAATACAAATACGTTTATATTACTTGCAAACTGTATAATTTACAAAGAAAGTCGGAACATTGTCTTTTCAACAGCATAAACATGCACACGTGACAGAAATGTCAATGAAGTTAAGATATTAAGTGTCAAGATATTCTTCAGTTTGATCTTGCAGATAGATTGGTCTACTGGAATGTACAGCTTGGTAAACAAGGGGGATAATCTTGAACTCGATGCGTTCTTGAATTCGGAGCCAGTGTAATGATGAAAGAACTGGTGATATCTATTCACTTGCTTTGGTTCTGGTAACGATACGAGCAGCCTTATTCTGAATCTTTTGAAGTCTGCTGATTGCACCCAGCAATAAATATTGCAATAAACCAAGCGTAAGAGTATAAAGGACCTGGCCAATGCTGCAGCTGTTTCCACTGTTATGAGATGTCGGATGGAACCAATGTTCGTCAGGTGAAAATTACATATCTTGCAGATGTTATCGATATGTTGAGTCATGTTAAGGCTAGTATATACGACAAGTCCTAGGTTTTTGATAGCTGAAGAAACTTCAATGACACAGTCACCAATAAAAAGTTGCTCAATAAGACACTTTTGCACTCGTCTTGGTGGACCAAAGATTATGAATTCCGTCTTGTCATCGTTCAACTTGTCATCTTAACCTTAGCTTCTCCTTGTTTGCTTGGTGACTCAACACTAAAACAATCCCTCAACTGGCGTAGAAATGATGAGTAATCTATTGCGAAGATATGAGATTGCTCAGTGGTCCTGTGTACAACGTAAAAAGAATAGGCCCTAAGACCGATCCTTGTGGTACACCACATTGTTGTTTTGATCGGTCTGATGATGTTGCGCCAATCTGTACTGATTGTGTCCTTTATGTATCATATGACAGACACCACTTCAACGCACAACCCTGAATCCCGTATTCAGTATTCAGACGTTCTAACAACTTGTGATGATTCGCTGTGTCGAAAGCTGCAGAAAGATCGAGTACCGCTAACAATCCACGGTCACCAGAATCAACAGATGTTCTAATGCCACCCACTACACAGTTCAATGCTGTTTCGGTGCTATGAGAGCATCGATACGCAGATTGGCATTTATCCATCAAATTGTTTCTGTTTTAGTGATCCAACAAATGTATTTTCACTACCTTTTCCAAAATCTTTCAGATAAATGGAAGGTTTTATACCGGTCTTTAGTTGTTGAGCGTGTTGGAGTCAAATGATGCTTTTTGTCAACAGTGGTTTAAAAAACAGCATGCTTAAAAAACAGAGGAACTGATGTGTTAGAACAATTAAATCATTTAAATACATCGTAAGCAACAGAAAGGCTATATTGTTCAAGGGAAATGTTCCATTTGCTCTGACGTGGGCTAGACTTGCGAACAGCTCGGAGTGTCCAGTGTTTTCAAATTCAAGTTTTCAAGATAAGAGACGGCAGCAAATAACTAATAAAGACACGTTCTGATTCCTCTTCTCTTTCGCCGAAGTGTCACGAATTGACATTTCTCTACGGTCATTGGTCACTTGGCTTTGTGAGGTCAAATGTCTCAATCGCGCACGAATTAGCTACGAACTATAACGAACGTTTTACGAATGACCTATGAATAACGTACGAACTGCTGCAATCCTTCATTTAATCGGCGAATAAATAATTATCACCCTTTTTCCACATTCCCGATTGTGATCCCAATGGCACCTGGATTGAATTTTCCCAGAATTATAAATGTCTGCACTTCAAACTTTCAAGTTAACTCATGCAGTAAACATACTTGATAATGATCTTGTTTTCGAGTTAACTGTCTGTATTCCTTGATTTTCACTGACTGTATTACATGTATCCGGTTATGCTTGGCTAACATTTGGGCAATAAAACTGCAGGTGTAGGCGTATTTATGTATTGCCTTGCCGCAACGCGTCCGGATGTTTTAATAACAACGCTAGTTTTAAAAGTTTTCACCGAAAGCGTGTTCGGCCACAAGAAAATTTTCCTATACATCTGGTAAGTGTTCATGGATTTTTGTCCATTCATTTAATTTGCAATCAGTAACTGATTGACACTATACTGATGTACTACTTATATACATTATGTCGTTGTGTTAACGTTTCAAAATAACAAGCATTTGCCGTTGAGCTATGTTAATACACGAACGAGCCAATTTATGATATTGAAGTGAACATAAATAAACTGTCATTCCGTTAAAACATGCATTTCTGTTTCAAACTAGTTAAAGATTATATTAAACATGAATAAACATTAATTAATGTCATACATTATGTACAAATAGCATATGCAAACAATTATTAAAAGCTGACAGAAAGGATACTATATGTATATGAACAGATGCTATCGCAAGTTGAACATAAACAAAGCAAATTGTAAAATTATATCTTCCCATGTTTGTACACCACTTGATTGTTTGAAGTCGGTGTGCTACAAATGGGAAAGCTAACATATCCTGGTCATCTTGTCAATATTTTCAAGATTTCTCTATGAAGGCTATTAATAACAATACATTTCGTTGTGACAATAGGCTTTTGAATAATATGATTATGATAGTCATGATACTTGTGACATAAAACACATTCTCTGGTTATTCTATCGCGTGACCAGAGGACACTTGTAGTTTGAATACAAAAACGGAATTTGCCAGAATATATGTACATGTAATGTGAAACGACGGCCTTGTGTGTACTTTCGAAAAGCGCTGCATGCCAAAGTAATACGAAGTATTTACCCGCCACAAGTGCTCTTAAAAAACGTCTAAAAATGAACTGATTGATATGTCAGTACTTAACTACACCTATGATGGTATTCTTTCAGAAACGAAACCAACAAACATGTCAGGTGTCAACTCCGAACCTGTAAGTACAGTTGCAACCCAGTACAGTTGTTATCTATTCATTCAACTCAAGATACTGCAGTGACAACATGTACCCCACATGCCTTATGTTATAAAGTGTTATCAATTGCTTTTAAAATACTGAATGCACATCAGGGGTCACAGAAATTAATTTTGTAAATAATATATTTACAGTCTCATCAAAGACGTTTTGTAATCCGGAGAAGTAAAATCCGGATAAGTATTAAATCCGGATAAGTAAAACAATTTCTGTGGTCCCGGTGTGTTTATTCTTTATCTATACTGCTCACACATAGTACATATAGGGGATATTGAAATATATTTCACTATAGTTATATGACAAAACAGTATATGAATCATGTAGGAAAACATGTTTATGTCATACACACACAACGTGGCGTCAAAATGCATCAGTACGTGAACAGGGTCGGCACCCGGACACGCCAGGGGGTTCAGGTTACTTTTCACACTTGTCATGTAAGGTGTGCAGCACCAATAGGACGTGTGTTTCTTACTCTTGGGAAGCATTAAAGCACCAAAGAGTTTGTAACACTGTAATTCGTGAACAGAAAACAATGCGTCGAATGAATATTGAAGAATGATTTGGGGCTATTGGAAGGCTTCAGGCTGTACGAATAGAGGCTCTTGTCGTACGGCAGATGGGTATTTCGCAGTTAGTAATCAGCAGGCTTTCCCAGCGTCACAGAACAACTGAAAGAGTGCAGGATAGGACACAAAGCGGACATTCGAACGTCACCACCAGACCAGACCGATTAATCATTTACACAGCCCTAAGGAACCATCATCTCAATGCCACACAGATCCAGCACCAACTTCGGCAGACATCGGGGATCAGGGTTAGCAAGCAGACAATCTGAAATCGTCTGCATAGAACCGCGTTGCACGCCCGCAACGTCGTGTTACCGATGAAAGCCACACACCGTAGAGCTCGAATGAATTGGTCTCGCCAACATCAGCGGTAAACAAAATGCTAGGTGGGCTAATGTCATGTTCAGTGACGAATCCAGGTTCCTTTTGGACTTCAATGGCGGCCGTGTGAGTGTGTGGAGACGACAGGGAGAACGTCATCAGGACGCTGCTATGGTGGCCCATGATCGCTATGGACAGGGGTCGATTATGGTGTGGGCTTGGATCTCTATGACTGGTCATACAGATCTGAGCGTTTGTGAGGGGCGAGTGACAGGTGTCTACTACAGAGACATCATTGACCATCACGTCCTGAACTTTGCTCGCCGTCATGGAGCTGGATTCATCTTTAAGGTGGTCCAACCCGTTATTTTATTAAGGTCATGTGAGTTTGGTGATTCGACCCCATGCCTAAACATCATCTTCTGCAAGATTCAAACTCGGACTTCTCTGACCCTAACCGGATCGGTGTACACGATTACACTTCTCTACACCTGTAATTGTGTGAATAAGTCTTGATAGTACAGCCGCTTTGATTATATTTATCATCATCTAATATCCCCTACTTTGTGTGAGCAGTGTATCATTCCGGATAACTAAAATGATTTTCAAGGTCCCTTCAATCAATTAAGTGAGTAAATACCATCAGATAAGTAAAATACACAACTGATCATCCAAATTAACAGTAACTGACTCAACACAATATCCATCTCACTGTGTTTTCACAGTTTGTTTGTATTGCAATTGTTCGTAAAGACTTAAGTGGTTCTCAATGTGTTCACGTACATACTGATGGGAACAAACCTTCGAACAAGCTCGGTAATTTCATGGGTTTATTAATTTTTTTTCTTCGTTTCTTATTCTGACTGTCTGGTGGGGTTCAGATAACTAAAATATCGGATAAGTAAAAATAAAATCAATGGTCCCATGACATGTTACTTGTCTGGATTTCACTGTAGTATTCTTAAAACTAAGTTTCTAATGAAATCGAATATTCTATTAGAAATGTGTGAAAACAACCTATCAAATGTTGACTGAAAAAGCAGGTTGCTGAGTTCAGGGTTGCTTTCGAAGCTACACTTGCCTTGATGATGCAGCATAATTATATGGATATAATTCGGTGTAACGCTCCTTGTTTCCAGTTATTGTTGCTGTACCCGAAGCCACATAGAAGAGGTGCCCCGATCCATATAAAAGAATCACGGAGTTACATACATGGAACATCGTATCATGTCATCACGGGAGAGTAAGTGTGATGTAGACTTCATATGATTGCAGTAATGAACTTCGTTGTCATTTAGCGACATGTATATAACGTTTAATTTTTAGTGTATATCAGGCTTCATTAGTTTCCCGAATGTGAGCACTTGTCTTGAAAACTAAATATTCCTTGAAAAGTACTCACTTGATCCAAATTGGCCTTACAACGAACTTGAAGTTTCGATTATATCAAAATGCAGGGTTATCGTGTTTCAAATATGATCTTGTCTATAAAAGCTGCATTGCGCTTCTGCATGAACTGTCACAAGTTCAGCTTCGGAGTGGTTTTTTTGTGTGATTATATCGTCTTTGAAAATGAGTTAATACGTTTACTGTCGTGACGGTTCGTTGTCCTTGAGAACATGTTTTAGCGCCCTTGAACAATCTTAAATTCAATTTCAGGTATCTGCCTGAACAAAAGGTACTAATATTTATAACCAAATTTATTAATAACGCTTATACGTTGCGCCATTTGGTTGCAGATGGAAACTGTACACTGAACCGTACATGAGAACTGGCCAGCGGGACGCTTATGAAGACGACGTGGATGATAACTGTGTCGTCCAGTCTCTTGAGCTGGTGAAATGCTTTCTTAAAACACACATCATACATAAAATAATCTTTTCTTTAGTGTTTGTTTTTCGTTCAATGCGTTATGCTCTTTCCTTCATTCTTGAAAAATCTCATAGAGAGCGCGAGTTCGAATCCCGGACGGGACTCAACCGCAACCGTAGCAAAGTAGCTACTTTTCAAGGAAATGTAATCCCAAATAAAACCAATTGTGTTGTATTTAAACTGTCACTGAATATGTCATTGCCATATCGGCCTTGGGAGCTGTGACAATTACCTATCAGGGGGTTACTGAATGTCGACTATGTGGAAAACTCAGTTGCTGAACTTCGTTTTTTAGCAAAGTCTCGGTGGCTGAGTGGTCTGCATCTCTGATCTTTAGTGCTGGCGATGGGTGACTGACCCTGAGGGCGCGGGCTCGAATCCGGGACGGGACTCAACCGCAGCAGTAGCAGAATAGCTACTTTCCATGGAATTGTAATCCCAAATAAAACACATTTTGTTGAATTCAAAGTTTATTTTCAAAGGTATCCTCTCCTGTTTCAAGTGGATTGACGTTTTCCTACCTTGTACGTAAGAACTTATTTTTGTATTACATTCAGAACGATTTTGTTAGTTTGTGAATTCTTGTTAACATACTAAAATGGAGATGCTTAAGGTTTTCTTTGTAACTACACTAAAACCCTTGACATACATGCACACGTCACCATATCAAGATATAACAGTGAATTGATTTGTGTTAAAACGTCAGCTCATCACCGGTTCAGTCTTGAACTTAATATATACCTCCGTGCAAAAACAAATTGGAAAACTTTGTCATCGGGTATTTAATTACATATTCAATTTATTTGCACGAAAATTGGCACAGACAGCGGGAAGATGTCTACAATTTGTTCGTTAAATGTAAATAGTCTGTAACTTCACCACCTTTCTCGATACATTGAGATATTCTGCGCGGCATTGACATTTTCAAGTGTTCTATTAGTTGGTCCGATAGCTCTGCCCACGTTTGATGCATCATTGCTTTCCACTCGGCAAAGTATTTGGGTTCTAACTTCTCAACTTTGTCATTCATGATCTGCCAAATATTTTCGATGGGGTTGAGGTCTGGAAAAACGG
>JAUELE010179854.1:0-13611 GCA_031471655.1 Diodora aspera
TGTTTACCACTCAACTCAACGGGTTAATGTAGACTTAATTAGAACTGGGTACCTGTTTACCACTCAACTCAAAGGGTTAAATGCAGGCTTAATTGGAACTGGGTACATGTTTACCACCCAACTCAAAGCAGTGTTTGAAAGTAACATGTGTCCTGGGAACATGACCCAAAGTTCCACAGGTCCTCTACATTTTTAACTTACATGCATCCTATGGCCTTGAAGTTTAGCTGTGCAAATATTTTTAATAAGGTATGCTTACTTAACAAGTTTTTAATTGGGTATATTTACATTACCAAATACCAACTTTGCATTTGTTTCTATATTGTTGTAAAACTGGCATTGCTATATCTATTGCTGTGAGAGAACTCTGGAGTGCTGGATTAGTCAGTACTCCTAATCTGTAAAGTGTATTTGTTTAAAACTATTTCGTTTTCATTGTTCCTAATCATATGTATATAAAAAATTGTCTGAAACATTTTGTTGTTACAACAATTACAAGAAACTTTTAGTATTTTGAAAAAAAACCCATGTTTTCAACTCGATTTATTGTCTTCAATGTTTATGATATGCCACTAAAAATAAGGACCCTCCAAATGTTTTGAAGGACACCAAAAATAGATTTAATGGGGTCCTTAAAACCTTTTACTTTAAATGATAGTTTCTAACCCTGCAAAGGGTTAAGCAGACTGTTGTCACCTGTAGGGTCCGTTTTATGGTAATTGCTGGCTCTCCTGTAGTTGCTAACTAGCTGAGTTCAGTCACCTATTGATGAGATAGATCAGGGACTAGCGGTATAAGAGTGACGTTCCAATGCCTTTCAGCACACTTATAATAACTGCCTTTTTATGACTCGGGAATTCGGTTTGTTTATCATTATGTAAATTTATGAGTCATATTTCTGTGTACTAGCATGAAGAGAGTAAAGACAAAGACGAGATCGAAACTGAAAGGTCATCATTGTACTTTATCAGTTAAGCAGTAGGTCAAAGTCCTTGAAGGTAATTCTCAGTTCAACTGGTACAGTTTTGTGTTCACTGGATCACAGATCATATTTAAGTGTGCATGTGCTCTGGTCACAGCACTCCCATTGTATGCAATCGAACACTCCCCGAACCTGTGGTATTTAATGCTTTATATTTAAGAATGGCCTTGTTACCATCCCTTGCATAAGAAAGTTAACAGGCGATATAGAAATTGTCGTCCATTGATATGTTTATCTGGTCACAAATAAGAGACTGTTTGACATATTCTTATACAATTCGGTACACACACTTGTCATACCTCAAAGACATTATGTTTGTTATTTTGAAATCTCTATAATTTTTATTATAGCCTCTGTTTCCCCAAAAAACATTGTTTCAAGGAAATTAGGCCATGAATGTCAAAGGTCTTAAGGTCAGATGTTATGTAATTCAAAGATTAAATGAGGGAAAAAATTATTATAATAATAAGAGCGTGTCAGACTGGTTTTTGTTCGCAAACTGTTAAGTTGATTTAATAGATTTAATACAGGTTAACCAGACAGCATTGGACATATTCATCATTTTCGTGCGTAAATCCACTGCTGTCATAGCTCCGCCCCGGGGGGCTTCTAGAGAGTGGCATGGTGTCACTCAGAAAGAATAAGGCCCAAGTAACCCAATGCTCGGTGTAATAAAATGTTGATCTTGCTTTCAGTTTCCAATCTTTCAAATAAAAAAAATCTGGGGTGAGGAGGGGTAGAGGGGTGGAGGGGTGCCACTGGGCGAATGCGAACACCTCAGTGCCAAGCCATTGGCCAGAGGTCTGAATTCCCCCCGCTCCCAGGAATCTTTTTTTAACTCTGGGAATATAGCTTTTAATGCAGTTACAGGGCTTCTTAGTATTAGATAGCAGCAGCATTTTGAGGTGTCTACATGATATTCAACAAAACATATCATGGTTTTGTCAAAATAGCTGGTGCACAAATATTAAACCGAGTTCCACTGGGGATTTTTGATTTATCATTGCTGGTTGGTTGCACTATGCTGGAGGTCAGAATGAATTTTAAGAATTATCTCCCTTGGTCTCACAGTCCAGTTGCCTGTCAGTCTCAACAGTCATGGGTTCGAACCCTGTATGAGCCAGTGGCCTGCTCACTCACTTGGTCCAGATTTGACTGTTGTCATGGCAATGATACTGAAAAACTGATGAAAAGACACTTAGGTCACTGAATCTCAAGGTAATATTGTTGAAATGTTTGTGATGTGTTTCTTGAAGGTCAGAGCACTAATTCTTTGATTGAATATGTGTTTCAGGAGGTGTTCGCTACTTCAGCAGGACATCGAGCTGCCAACAGCAACAAGATGGAGACAAAAAGAATGATGATGACAAAGACAAAGGTATGTATGATGAAGTTATAGTTGAGATAATGTTCAACTCTCCTTGATGTCGGTAGTTGAAATAACCTTCCATATACCACATGGAGTATACACGTATATTTTCCATATACCACATGGAGTATACACGTATATTTTCCATATACCACACGGATTATGTATATTTCCCATATACCACATGAAGCATGTATATTTCCCTTATACCACATGGAGTATGTATATTTCCCATATACCACATGGAGTATGGGAGCCATGATACTGACGTGATGTTGGTGAGACCGTGGGGATGTGGCTGAAAGATTGCCAAAAAATCATGTAAAACTTAAAATCACTCACTCACTCTGACCATACATGTCCAATAATGGTAGAATCCGAGGAAGAAACAAAAATGGCTATGCTAAAAGAATGCTCCCAGGATATTAAAAATGTCAGCAAGAGTACATACAGCTTCAGATATAGTAAGATTTCCAGAGATGGAATTATGTACTTAAATCACAGTCAAAGTTTCCTTTCACAACCAAACAAGGTCCACTGCAATGTAAAACTCCATTTCAACTCAACTCAACTCAACTCAACCACTACACTTAGGGCAGTGTATTAGCCAACAGTCTGTCAGCTTCAACAGTTAAGGTTTTGGAATCCAACTGGATGATGGCTGACTTTTCATTACTAAAGCCTTGTCCGGACAATAAAATCCAGGCTTTGCCAGTATAAGCTGGATCATCTGGACAGAATATACTTTGTCTTTTACTTTGTCAAACTACTTTGACAGAGCACCTTCCTATTCTCGCAAAGTACTTTGACTGAGTTTTGAGAACGTATGACTGTATCTGTGCAGTTAAAACCTGCTAAATTGCAGCTTTGTTATGTCACAAACAGTTCTTAAAAAATGTCGACTCAAGGTAATAACAACATCAATCCTTACTTAAAGCAAGGTCAGACAGCTTATTGTAAACATATGATGAATTGGTTGCTATCACAAACATTGACTGCTGAAACGATAAAACAATGTAATTATGATGTGACATGTTGCGAGGGGCGTAGTGATGATGCCTCCGCGCAATAAGACAGGGGGGTCTTGGGTCCACCTTCAGGCCTCCCAGTGGGTGAAGAGCAAAACAGCCCCCCAAGCTCCGGGTTCTAGCAAACTGTAAGAGCGATTTTCATATGAAAAATAACAAATTATGTCATGGATTGTTTAGTAACGAATTTCCCTGTACTAAATACATGCATAAATAACCCTGTGGGGCTTCCGGGGAGTGGCGTGGTGTCACTCAGATAGAATAGGCTCTCAGTAACCCAATGCTTGTCGTACAAGGCGATTAAAATGGGGATCTAAAAATTGCTTTCTCTTTACTTTCGATCCTGTGTTGTCCCTTTTCCTGATGTGCCTCTTGCACATCACATTGCGCTATGGCTGAAATATTGGCCCCTGCAATGTACAAATCCATTTCACTCACTCACTCCTTGGGGCTTCCGAAGTGTCGCTTAGGAAGAATAAGTTCCCAGGAACTAAATGCTTATCATAGAATCTGACAGAAATGGAATCTTGTTTTTGATCACTTTCTTGAGCTGTCCTCTGCCACCAGTCCCGTGGGGCTTCCGGGAGTGACATGGTGTCGCATAGATAGAATAGAGCTTCAGTAACCCAATGCTTGTTGTACAACGCGAATAAAATAGGGATCTTTTGCTTTCACTGCCCTTTCTATCGATCCATTTTATGATCTGTCTTTTCACTCGATGTGCACCTAGCACATCACGTTGCGTCATGGCTGAAATATTTCCTTGCAACGTAAACTTCAACTCTATAACCTCTGCCACCAGTGTGTACCTTGCACATCACGTATTATGGCTGAAACATGCAAGGTGCAATATCATCTCAACTGTTTTTAGATTTGACTTTTATTTAACCTTTATTGATACATTGCTGATCATCTTTTTTCAGGTTGAATCATTAACAGCTGACAATGATTTTTCTAAAGAACAGCTGACAGCCATGAAAGGTAATTAATCTATCTTCACAGAATGAAATTAAAATTTAAACTTTGGTCGAATTAACTATTAGTTAGGATGCTGCCCAATTCTTAGCAGATAGACTGAACTGCCTGGAAACTGGTTGCATTTCTGTTCTGGACTGAGAGAAATTTGTTTCCATGGCTACAGATATGCTGTGTATTTGTGTAAATACACAATAGAATTTTGCAAATACACAATTATTTTTAAAAGAACTATGTAACGAAAAGCAAACAAAAGATGTTTTATGCGATTGTCTAAAAATTCATTGCGTCCTACTTGGTAATTAATAACATCATGTGCATATGGTCATCAGTGTTGACTTGTTGACCGATGATGTTAAACTCATAAATGTGCGTATATGTGAATAGCGAAATCGCAGAAACTTAGATGAGAATCTTGAGAGAGATTTGTTTTGATGTCAGAATTCACCTGTGCAGTATTAAATATGATTTTAGTGTTGCTGACAGCTGTATTAGAAAGGCTTGCAACGCGCTTGTTTAGGATATTTAAATTGTTTTACGTTTTGAGATATATATATGTGTAGTTTTTAAAAGATTCTTTTTGAAATGAAATTTTATTTTTTTTTGCAGCCAAATTTGAGTCTATCAAGGAGTTAAATGAAGATGATCATGAGAAGATTGTGGCCGAGTTGGACTCATTAGGTATGTTGCATGTTTTGTAACTGGGACAACGGAAATAGAATGTCACTGATTTCTGGCTTGGTGCACAGTGTGACTGAAATGGGAATCTCTTGCTTTCACATTTCTTTCTAATAACACAATTTTTGTGTTGTTAATCAAACCAGTACTACCTCTCTTTCATCCCCGAAATTGAACTTTGACACGAGTTTGATGTTGGTGACATTGTTCTAATATGACCCCATGGTGCTTCCGGGGGTGACGTGGTGTCGCATAGATAGTTTAGGGCCTCAGTAACCCAATGCTTGTCGTACAAGGCGACTAAAATAGGGATAGTTTGCTTTCACTTTCCTTTCTATCGATCCCTTTTATGAACTGTCTTTTCGCTCGATGTGCATCTTGCACATTATGTTGTGTTATGGCTGAAATATTGCCCTTACAACGTAAAACTTCATTTCAACTCAACTGTTCTGATATCACTTAAAGTTGGATATGTGGTCAAACACAGTGTTTTCTTTTCAAAAAGCAACTTGTGGAACAATAAATATACATAAAATTATGTTCATACTACGAATAATACACAAAAATATAAAATGTTTGTGGGTCTTACAGCCTCTTAAATAGCCTCATTTATTTTGAGACCTCCATGCCATAAAGCAGAAAAAAATGCATTCCAAACTTTGTGACAGAGTCTTGAAAATATTTGTGAACCTTTGGAAATGTTACACTTGCAAATAAACGCAATCAGCTCATATTTGGAAAGCAGTTGGAAATTGATGGAACATTCTCTGGTAAGCCCTGAGAGAGAGGAATGAGACTGGCTATTTGAAAGTAGAAAATAAATCTCTCTGCATCTGCAGGGACTAAGGGAGTACGGCATTATGTAATTAGGCATACAGGTTTAAAATGTATGATTTACAGTTTATGTTATTTATTTCACACTGATTGCACCAGATCTATTTTAGCGTTCGAGAGCACTTATCCAACTTTAAAGCTTGTAGTTTAACGTAAATGAGCAGTTTTATGAAACAACATCATATTATTTCTTCTCTTGCCCTAGGTTCCTCACAAGGAGATATCATCCCTCTGAGTCCTAAGGATGACAGCGGACCTGAAAATCTTCAAGAAAAGCTAAAAGAAACACAGCAACAGTTGGAGAAATACAAAGGTACATAGAGGCCATTTTAGCAGGATTTCAAATCCAGACACTGTTTTGAAAATTAGAAATGGTGTATAAGTAACCCAATGGCTGAATGCTCGACAAGTTTTTAATTGTGAGAGGTTGGGTGCATGTACATGCAATTCATGAGACCTGTGACTAAGCACTCTGCTGCACTGTGGTTAATCTACCAGAAGCATTATGAACATGTACATTGTAACTTGCTTGATTGCATGTTTAGAAGTTGGTGGCATAGAAGAACAACAAAATTAACGTCGCCCAAGGAAATTAAAGAAGTTGTCATCCGTAAATTTGGTTGTTCTTCTATGTACATTGTATGCTGAAGGACATGAATAAGCACATGATTATTAAAACAATGCAAGAAGAAGTGTACAAAGTCAAAATGCGACATACAGGCCTTCTCAATCAGCTTCGGCTGGCAGGGCACGTTAAACTACGTCCCCCAGGACAAATATACAGGGGTTCCCGAAGAAGATGATACAGTCCTATATAACCCTCAATCCCTTAATCAGCACTTGCACGCACAGTATGGGCAAGTTCAGTGAAGTCATAGTGCAGGTCCTAGCTCAACTTACATTTCTTCACCAATTAATTTTCATGTATTAATTCGCTTTCAGCTCAACTTGAAGAAATGGACACAAAGTTGAAGGAGAGTGGAGATAAAGTGGAGCAACTTACAAGTACGTTTCCTCTTATGAGAGACATATTGTCCATGGTTCTCCAAGTAAGGACCTTACTGGGCTTCACTGGGGTGAAACCCTGTGGGGCTTCCGGGGAGTGACGTGGTGTCAGTTAAATAGAATAGGGCCTCAGTAACCCATTGCTTGTCGTATATGGCGACTAAAATGGGGATCTTTTGCTTTCTCTTTCTTACTATTGATCCTGTGTTGTCTCTTTTCCTGATGTGCTTCTTGCACATCACATTGCGCTGTGGCTGAAATATTGCCCCCTGCAATGTAAAAATACATTTCACTCACTCACTGGAGTGACAAGACGTTTGTTAGAAAGAATAAGGCTTGAGTAACGTGATGCATTTCCTACTAAAATGAAGATCTTTCCCTTCAGGCACGGAATGGCACAATGGTTAACTCGTCAGCCAGCAATCTGCCAGACTTAGCGGTTGTGGATCGAGTCCCTCCTGGGCACGTCTCTTTTAGACCGGAGAGACAGGAGCTCTGACACTGTATTGTTGGTGTCTGTAGTGATGTGGCTGAAAGATTGCCGCGAACCACGTAAAATCACAAATCACTCACTCACTAATCATTTTCAACTAGAGGTGCAACACTGCTAATCAAAAATGTCAAAATGAAAAATACTCGGACATTGATTGGTAATTGATTGACAACACATCCATTTCACAATCTGTCTCTGTTTTGTGTTTTCTAGAAGAACTGGAGATGGCCAAACTTGACTCTAAGCAATACGTCGCAAAGATTGCCACCCTTGAAGGTAAACTTAGTGACGTACCGTATGATCGTTATTGTGTGTGGATGTATGGAAAGTTACCCGCTGAAATCCAAATACTGACTCACAGTTGGAAACCCATTTAATTTACCTTTGTCAAACCTTGTTGTAGTTAAACTCACAGTTCAGCCTTACTCACAAAGTCAAAAATATGTCAAAGAGCTCTCAGATCATTGCTTTCCTTCAATTAACCATCCATCACAAGCCTATAAGACGCATAATTGAGGCTGCTTACAACACTCGCTCAATATTCACGTTGCAACTCGATCTTAGATCAGTTGTGAATTTTGACAACAATGATTTTGAATATTGCATTTTACATTGTTTCATAAATGCTTCAGAAATTTGATAATTAAAGAATGCTTTCTGCGTTAGATGTTCACTTTGAAATGTAGTCTATATTTTATACACCATCAGCTGGGTATATTTCCTGTTTGTTTTCTAGTCTCGTCCTGATTGATTGTCGTCCCGTTTAGTTTGGGTGAAACGTTTGTGAATGAACTGAATCAAACTTCCAGTCACTTTCTGTTATGGTTATTGATGACTTGAAATTAATTTTAATTTTTTTTTTTTTTTAAATCCTAAAATTTGAATTGCAAGTGACTTAATACTGATTTTAAAAAAGATGAATCTCAATTTCCATTTAATTTTGGGCTTCTTCATTAACATCATTCTTCTTCAAGTCTATTGGAAATTTTTCTTTAACATTTTTAATGAGTTTACTTCGCTTTCTGTTAATATCTTTGCATTTTGAATTGTTTGTAGATGCGTGCACTGTTTGTGGTTGTGGAAAGTTGGTTGGTCCCTCCTTTCATGGTCATAGAATCTGGAACAGTAATGATCCCTGCTTTAAGTCTACAGTCCACCCTTCTCATTTCTGGAGAATTTTTATTTTATTGGAAAATATATTTAATAAAAAAAAATTAAAAAAAAATAATTCAATAACCTTGTGAATGTTTAGTCTGAATTCCTGTTTAGTCACTGTATTGTATTGTGTTTATTTTTTGGAGAAAAAATATTCAACAAATTTGGCTGAATATGTTATATGATCGATGCATTTCACTGGTTCTTGGAAAGCTTCATAGATGGACTGACCTGAAACATATTTAAGGACTTAAACAACTATTTTGATCAACTGACTGAAATGATTTGGGATCATTGCGTTCCAGTTAGCAGCACTCATGTTTTCACATCTTGTCATTTTTTTCTCTCATTCATGTCACGCAGAAAAAGTTAAGCTGTCAGATACGCATATGAACCAAATGATGGAAAATGCCTTGGCTGACTTGAAACGTAAGTGTTGCCGTTTTTGGTTTGCTGTGATTTTTATGCAGCTGCTTTGCATGGTTGGATTATATGTGCTAGTTCTGTGTCTAAAGAGAACAGGACGTTGTTTTAATGTGATTGATTGTCCAAAACTTAATGTGTAAATTTTTGTTTAAATAATAGTTTCAAAAATGAAATTTTGTATATGAAGTGAGTATAATGGTCAGCAAACTAAATTCCTTTTTTTTGAAAATTTATGAAAAAATAAATCTGCTGTAAAAATATTTTATATGCACGCCATATCTGTTCATCTATGGCAGCTTGGAATAGTGCAGTGGTTAGCGTGTCGGCCTAGTAATCTGCCAGTCTTGGCAGGTTGGGTTTGAATCTCATCTAGGTACCTCTCTTTCAGCCCAGAGATTGACACTGACATGATGTAGGTGACAATGTGGGGATATGGCTGAAAGATTGCCGAAAGCCACATAAAATCACTCCCAGTAAACATCGCATGTATCGATATACTTGTGTGTACAGTCAAACACACACTGATGCTCAACTTGAATGTTTTTAAGCCATTTCTTTTTCTACTAACACACACAGTAATTAACACAGAACTCTGCCCAATAATACCTGCACTTAACATAGTGGAACTAATATGTCCTGAGCCCCATGGGAATAAAGTTATTGATAGGTCTGTGATACTACACTCGTGCCCCGTTTGTCCCGACTCCATATATCCGTAAACCCCAGCTACCAGACAAAATTTAGTGAAATGAAATAATTGCTATATAAATTTACTCGTTTGTCCGGAAATCCAGTTTTTGGAACCGGACAGTCATTTTCACACACCATACACTGAAATACACACAAAGTTGACTCATCTATCCAGAGGATGTTTACACACGCATCTCGGAGTTCACTTACCATGACACAAATCACGGATAACAGTAATCCGCTGGCAGCAATCCTTTGATGCGTGAGAAGTCTTAGTGAAGATGATTGCGGATTGCAGCTTAATTAGATTGTCTTGTTAGTGTCAATTAAACTTGTTATTAGCGCATATATTTGTTAATAAAGATTGAGTCTATGTATGTAGAGTTATGGCTCAAAGATTGCCCAAAACCATGTTAAATCCAAACTCAGACATTCACCATTTTGGGGAGGTCTTAGGATCAACTTCCATAATAGATGCACCTTTCAGGAGTTGCCTTTGGGCTTTAACCCCGTTGGGTTCCCGGGGCTGTGGTTCTAACACTAGGAAGAATAGGAACCCAGTATCCTCATGCTTGACATAAGAGACCTTAAGTGAAGATCTTTTGCTTTCACTTTCTCACTATCAATCAATTGTCCCTTTCTTGATGTGCCTATCGCATATCACGTTGCACTATGGCTGAAATATTGCCCCCTGCAATGTAAAAATTTGTTTCAACTCAACGCCTTTGGGCTTGATCGTTGATCGTTATTTCAAGTGACCTGTGTTGCCTGAAAGTCGGCTCACCCCCCGCTAATCTCAGTATCTGTTAATTGGATGATAATCCTGAAAACAACAGAAAAACATATTAACTACCACCCCACTATATGTCTCATTCCTTCTCTTAGACTAATGATGAAGAAGGTTGTGTATAATCTTTGAACTGGCTTGGGTGATACATTTTTGGATTTCAGGTTTTGAAATTCATGTAAACAACATAGATTTGTTTTACAAAACTGTTTATATTTTGCTGTGTTGTGTTAGGCCGCGGGATGGCGCAGTGGTTAGTGGGTCGCCCCAGGAATCTGCCAGCCTTGGTGGTTGTGGTTCGAGTCCCGCCTGGGCACCTCTCTTTCAGCCTGGAGAGAAAGGAGCCCCGACACTGAAGTGATGTTGGTGAGACCTTGGCGATGTGGCTGAAAGATTGCCGAAAACCATGTAAAACCTCAAATCACTCACTCACTCACTTTACTAAATTCCTGGCTGCATCCCTGTAGAAACAGAAATTACAAAATTCCAACTTTTTGATGATGTTTATTTAATGATTATAAAATGCAAATTTATGCTGGCATTCCATTTATTTATTGCCTCCGTAAGATGAAACATGTATTTTGCAGATTTGAAACAGATTGAGCGCAAGTGAATACAACTTGGCTACAACTTAATTTGCCCTCTCCTACAGTATTTACATGACATGATACAAATGAAAAAGAACAAGTACAGTGAGAGAAAAAGAAACAATTAGAGCAAAAAATATTAAGTATATCTGTTACTCTGATGAATGTCTTGCTGTACAGTCCAAAATATGTGTTGATTCTGTAATGTGCTTAAAACTGTAGATACGTGTAAGAGCAAATCAACGGCGATTAAACATGCATCATTAACAATATTGCAAACGGTCTGCATAAGGACCTCTTTTTGAACAGTATATAATCGACAGTTGATGAGAAAGTTACTTATGTCTTCACAGATAAAAGCACAACGGCAGCTGGGATCATTTACAATTCCATATTGATACAGATCGTAGTTTAACTGGCTTACTGAGTATCGCAGTTTTGTATGAATAATATTGTATTGTCTAATACCATGAGAGTAATAGGATGGAGCACTCTTTCTAATCTTTTCAATGGAACGTTTAAATGTTGATAAATTTGCACATTCCCTTTCACAAACCGGGATTTTGTTCCACAAATTGATTGAAGAAGGTATGAATGAATTGTGTGACGATAGTATAGGGTAGTTGGATATTGTGGGAGTTTCTAAGCTGGTACGGTATATTTAAACCGATCTCATCTGGTAACAGTTCCTGCAGAAAGACGGGGGCGATTTTATTATATATTTTATTAACATTAACATAATTAACGTCGTTCACTTCTTTCATTCAGACTTTCTAAGTTTTACCCCACTCCGGTCTCGTCGCCATGGTTTCTTTTGTTAAAAATGTAGGTGTATATCTGGATACACCTACACTTTTGCGATCAAAAGTGTAGAATATCAGCAAAACTTTTGGTGTATCAGATCACAATGCTGAAAAGGGGCTATAGAGTTCTAGTAAGCATGTGTGCCCTAAACTGAGATGGTAAACAACCCGTGCATTTGCTGCATGAGCTTCACGAGCCCAATGTGATTGCGTCCTAGTCCCAGTGAGGCCTCCTTTGGGTGGACATTCTTGGCAAATATGTAAAATAGTTATTATGTGAAATATACTTGTGTGTAATGATTTAAACTCGACGGAGTGGGGTATAAAACACATATACCTACACTTCCTCTGTGTATTGGCTGATATCCCGACAGTTTTGATCGCGAGACAAACAAATGACAAGAAGCTGGAAATACTGACACAACACCTTTGCTACCTTTGCCTGCAGACTGGCCCTTCAGTTTCCTAGTTTTCTTTTCTGGCTCTTTGATAACTAGATATCCGTGAAAATTATGATATACAGATATGAAAGAAATCACCGTTACCACATACTTTAGGAAACTTGCTACACAAGCATTTTCACACATTCAAAATCTAACTTCAAAATGCAACCTCAGTGAAGTTGTGTGAGAAGACACGCTAGGAATGTACTGTATCGAAATGCAGTATGACATTAAAAAAATATATAATAATATGTGTAATCCATTACCAGACTTTGTTACTCTACCAACACACATTGAAAGAGATAACAACTATTCTTCTAATTTTTTTCTACCTGCTTGGGGGTGCCCTCTGCATATGATATTATGGCATATGATCATTGATTGTTCTGGAGGATTAAATCCTCGGGAAAGAATTGGCATCTTAAAAAAGACTTTAAGCAGACTGAATAAGGATTCAGTATTTCAGTCAGTGATTTGGAGTTTCATTTATTGCTCAGCAATCGTTCAGCCATATCGCTATGGTGTGACCTAGCCTACATCACGTCTGTGTCGGGGTTCAATTTCCAGACTGAAAGAGAGGTACCCGGATGGGATTCGAACCCCTAACTGCCAAGGCCGACAGATTACTAGGCAGGTATACCATGCCCTGCAATGTTTCAGCATTGACCCAACATCAAATCCAAGACATATATGAGAGAAGAGACGTCTCAATAAATGAGATCACTAGGAAGGAGCTAAACATCCAGTTCTAATTTCTTTGCCATGCATAAAGTTACTGGGGGTTTATTCTTTGCAAGTAACAGTGCTCTCCAAAGTAGCCCTGTTGGTTCATAATGCAACAGCAGCTCACAAATAAATCAACAGTTCAGAACTTATTTTAAAGCTAGCACACCTGTTGGAAGCTGAAATAATTTTAACACCCTCTGATTTGGAAAAATATTCGTTTTAACTCTAAAAATCATGAAAATTTCAATTTATAGAAATCAAAAACGACTCTCTAGAAAAGAAGAAGCCCCCAGGGGACAGCATTACACTCAGTAACAGATTCACTCTCATGATAAGACAAAGGAAAAGAGAATATTTCAATGTGGGAATTTGAAAAATTAAATTTTTTGAACTTATTCCTTCCAAAATAGTACTCTGAAGAACCTTGTTAAAGCATATATTGCTGTAAGAAATATAACGGAAGAAATGAATACTGAATCAGATTTACCTTTAGGTTTCTTGACTTTTGTCGATCTCTGCTGCCTGGTTTTCTGTTCTGGAGATATACTAGTACTTCCTTTGGGCTGACTAGACTTTGGCATTGTACGGTTCAACTTCACGGTCATCTTAGCTACAAAACAGGTGAGTCAA
>JAUELE010179964.1:0-13610 GCA_031471655.1 Diodora aspera
CGTAAAATTGCGGGTCCCGTCATTAAGCCAACATTTTTTTTTCCGTAATATGTCGGGTCCCGTCACTAAGTGGTTAACAGATGTGATCAGTTTACTGAGTGGGACTCGCAACACTTCAGGTGGGACTCGCAAATACTTTGGCTATAAGTCCCGGGGACTCGCAAAATTGTGACCCTAGGTAAACCCCTGACTATGTATTCAGATTCATGAGATTAGTTTTCTTTGTATATGTCTTTATGAAGATGTATGTATGTATATCAATGTGTGCCATAGTTATCATATTTTGACTGAAATATTAACTGTGATGCTAATATCCATTTGACTGTTTTATTTTCATGTGAATGGAACCTGTATGTGGGGCTTCTAGGGAAATTGATGTGGAATCACTTACAAAAAATAGGGCCCCATTAACCAAATGCTTGGCATACAAGGTGACATAAGTGGGATCTTTTGCTTTTACTTTTCTATCTATTTCTTGAGCAACTTTTTCCTTCAGTTTACACTTTCACATCATGAATCGTTATGGCTGCAATATTGCTCTTGTAATGTAAAGCATCATCTCAAATGATTGACCTGGGTAGATGTTAGACATGGTATCATACGACAGATAAGAGCTTCAGTAACCTCCTGCTTGTGGTTTCTGTCATGTGTGTTGGCTCAGTCAGTCCTGATGTTATAGACATATAAGATCAACCATTCTTGCCACCACTGACATATTTTCTATTAGAAAGGCTTCATTGTCATTACTGAGAGTGAATTATTTTACCAAAAAATAAAATGGTAGGCAAAACAAATTGTAACTAGAACCAAATTGTAGCTTATTTAGAGCCGAAGGCAAACAAATTGTTACCAGCGCAGAAATTGTAACCACTGAGCAACATTTTGACCAAAACATAATTCGAGAGCTGCAAATGTAATAGTTTACTTGTTCCCCCTGGGATTTGGTTCCTCCAGAACATGTTTTCCCTGGGATTTGGTTCCTCCAGAACCATTTTCCTAAGAAAAGTATTCCTACCCTGGATCACGGTCTCAATTTCCTTATGTATTTGGGTTCCCCCCGAAACTTTTTGCTCACGGAACCAAACATCACATACATGTACGAGACAATACGAGCCTCGTTTAGTCTAATCTCGTGACGTCATGCCTGTCCTGGGAAACACAACTGGGTGTATCACATACATGGGTGTATTCATGTATGGTGAATATATTTTTAAAACGTGACAGGTAATCAGTCTGGCAGACCCTGTTTTTCTGCTGTATAAAACGGAACAAAAACTGTAAAATGGCAAGTCTAGGTATAACAGAGTCAGGATCTAAAATTTATCGTTGACTCTTGATACGTTTTAAAACATCGGGATGGCTTGACTGCTCGTAGTACACTCGGAATACACTCGGGCTAACTCTTACTATTAACTGCCAAGTGCGTTCGTTCCAAATGTGATACATCCTGCCCGCAGGAAGGTATATATGTCAAACCTAACATCAAATGAAATGTTAAGCAATAATAAGAGGGCAAACGGTAATGTGAAAACCATACTGAATATGTATTTGGGCTTTTAGATAGAATAAATACCTGTTTTCAGTCACATACCCGGGTCAGATCCAGCATTTTACCAAAGTAGGGAGGGGGTCAGCACGGGTGGCGCCAACGGGGAGGGGGCGGGAGGCTATAGCCACCCTATCGGGGAGCCTAAGGCTCCTGTTGGAAAATATAGCAATTTGTCGGGGACAATTTCGGAGAGAATGTGTGTATATTTTATTGTGTTATTTGAAATTTTGTGTAGGCCTATTTGTCGGGGATTTTATACCCCTTGTCGTATACTTGCCTCAGCCCCCTCGTCTGGGAATTCCTGACGCCACCCCTGTGGGTCAGTTACCCAAGTATGCCTGCACCGAAAAGGGTCAGAAGACCTCCCTAAAAACATTTTGGTGAAGAGACTCGATTTCATGCATTCCGGTGTGTATTTAACATTGAAAATGCTCTTAACATGTCTCTCAGAAAGGTGTGTAAAGGCGTCGGCCTCGTGACCTCGGCAAAGAGCCCCCCATCCCATCCCCCGTGGGACTGCATACACCACGGCAAATGGTTAATAGATCAACTTTTTGAGATTCATGTTGACTTGCGAAACGCTGGAAGTTAGAGTTAGAAATATCAAACGCTCCACCCAGTGTCAGGTCACATGGGCGAGGCGATACATTAGTCCGATAACAGTTTAGCTTTCGTCAGAAGAATCCCAAGTATGGCCGGATCGAGTTAATAAACAACATATTGATGCTCGAGAGTGTACAATGCTACATTATTAAAGGCTCAACGCCAACACAATAGTACTTACAATAGTCAGCTACCGAGTGAGCATAATAGGCTCGCATGTCACCCTACACTCACTTGTTCAATACAAAATACGTCCGTCCGTTGAAGCACAGAGTCGTGTATACAATATCATTTCCACTTTACCGTTAGTGAAAGGTCTATATAACACGTTTAACACGTTCCAACTACACATCGGGATAGATCCATCTTCTGTTGGACGCCTGTCAGCTTACTTGAAAAGAATTTACTCTGACCTTGCTTTGCGAGGATAAAGGCTTTGAGTCGTTGGAAGTCGTGGCTATTATGAGATATTAACCTCTAGCGATCCCAAAACTAAACCCGTTATAAAAACTTCCGGTGGCCATTTGCATTTTTTATCGAGTTTTATAGAGGGATGCAGATATTTACTGCAACCATGAATAATAGGTGAATCAATGATTCTGTTGAATCCCGGGAAAATATAAATATAAATGCATTTTGCATTAGAAGGCTTACGTTACAAACATAGAGCTTATAGACAAAATCTACGTTACAATGAGCCAGCTGGCTATAGTATTGAAGCATAATATCGATATACATGTATGACAGATTAATCTCCCGTTGTATATTAATGTTATTTATAAACGAAGCGAGCATCTTTCCTACGAGTCCAAACATACTTTACAAAAGACTTATTCTATCCATTTATTTTAAAACATGAGGGAGATGATGTTTTACATTACAAGGACAATATTTCAGCCATAACGCAATGTGATGTGCAAGGTAAACACTACAAAAAGAAAAGTCCATGCATAAGTGAAAGCTGAAGATCGCCTTGTACGACAAGCATTGGGATACTGAATCAGTTTAGTACCTATAGTTTTCAGCCGGGGTTCATTTCTCCTTCCCGAAGTTTGGTTACTTAACATTTGTAATTAACTCCTCAAGTCACCGTTGACCTCTGGGACTGACATCATTATTTAAAGAGAGCAGTGTCGAATGTTACATGAACCAACCAGATATATAAATAACCTGGACGCCGTCCTCATTTTCGCTTCGACGTCATTAAAAGTATCATATGATCAGTAGTGTTTCTATTTCTTCTCCAAGCCAGCCAGAAAAAGAAACAGAAATCCATATTCCATCTTATTTTTCCAAAATAATACCTCCCTAACGCCCTCGGCCTCTACGCTTCTTCGGAAAACTTGTAATTCAAAATAGGTGGAAGTTGACGAGGCAGTAAACGCCAACGTCGCACGTTTTTATACCTAGGCTACTTGTTTTCTCCAAAGAGACATGACTGGTTACGATTGGGGAGCATAGCCGATGTATAGCAATAAATAGTTCTACATCGGTCACCTTTGCACACATGTAGTCTGAACCAGCATGAAGGTTTTATATGTGTGTGTACGAAACGCTACATCCATTGGACACGAAACGTCCTGAGTACGAAGCACGTGTTCCTTAAGTGGCTGATTGATCGTTTATTTTACAACGTATTAAATGAACGTTTATATCCGGTTTTTATACCGTTATCGTCGATCCCAATGTTATAAATGCTAGATAGTAAACACAATACTAAAATAGGATGTGTTTAGATTGTTTAATCTTCTACTTTGAACTTATGCAGCGTCTGTCGTGCACGCATACATGTATGCAATAGGATGCACTTCGTCGTTGTGAGGAACAATGATACAGTTTTTATTTAGTGCCGTGATCATGTATTTTTCAGTCTAAAAGCAATTTTACGACTATTACATTATTCTTCTAAATACTTGAAATTGTTTTAACTTAACATTTCGAGAATAAAGGACTTTCGGAAAAAAACATGACAGCGTCCATTATCGACGCCATCTTTGTAACATGTGATCAAATCACGGACTTTGATTAGTTAATTTCTACTTCCTGGTCTGACTCGTTAGGGTAGAGGATTGCTTACCAACTCGTTACTACACACACCTCATGTTACCAATAGGACGAGCTGCGCTCGTTATTAAACTTTTAAAGTTAGATACGTGCTTCCGAACCTAAAATAGGTCCAGTTGCCTCGGTGTGAAATAAACAACATAAACTGTAAATCATACATTGTAAAAGGGTACGCCTAATTCAATAATGCCGTTTTCCCTTTGTCGTGGTAGATGCAGACATTCCGAACCTATCTCTGAGGATTTAATTCGAAGGATAACGTTTCCGAAGATTTACGAATATTTCCAAGATTCTGTCGGAAAGTTGCATGCATTGTTTTTGTCTGATATCTGACCGGGCTATCAAGAACTAGACACAGCCATTCAAGATGCTGCTTAACCAACATGCATGTATATACTATATTTTTTGCACATTATTAGTGGCAGGTATATACTTTTATGTATATTTATCATTCTCAATGTTGTTGTTTTTTAAAGAAAACATTGAGTTTGACCACGTATCCAACTTTAACAGTTCAGTCCAGATAATGTAAAGACATGGCTTTTCTATTTTTCTCTTAATAATCGTTTATCAAATAACAAAGGAAGTTCGGTGAGAAAGTTATCTTACATCCGTGCCTAATGAAAAATAGAATACTTTAGCTGCAAATACTGAGAACTGTAGATTAAATTTCAGACACAGTTATATTTAACATCTGTGTATCGTTTGCTTCGTTCAGTAGTAAAGGTGCTATTTCAGAATCAGTGTAATCTTTGAAGACCTAATTTGAAAAATACACTTTCATATACACACAGTTCACGTTTTAGATGACAGTAGCTGAGAAGGCAGCTTTTCAACTTTGTCAATGCCACTGCTCTTCTGCTAGCAATAAATGTCAATATCCTGACTTGGCAACGTTGTTAAGAATTCATCTGAATCCAATATTAGTCGAAGAATCAAGCACGTTCTTGTCTGGGGTGAAGAGCTTAACCAGCTCATGTGGCAAGTGTATTTCCGATTATTCGCCATACTCTAATGAATAAAAGAATAAACCATTTTTTGGAACCGTATCGTAGGATTTATTGGAACCTTGCGTGCCAGCACTCCAATCTCCGGATCTGTGGGAAACATGCAAAGTGTTTCTTGCATGCGAAACCATATAAAATAATACAAATTTATTTCGGGGCAATTGTTTTGCTAAATGTCGAATACCAGAGGAGTTTATAACGTGTCAAAAGGGATAACTACTTCCTCGAGGATGCTCTGGAAGAGGTCACTCGAGTATAGAGATATTACTAAGATGGAAAAAGAAGCCTTGGGGGTTTACAAACGTCCTCCTAATTTCCCTCGATTTGTGCATCTACTCTGCGTTTTATTTCTTCCGTTAAACACGTCAAATGGTTCCATGCTAACAGAACATTAATACTTAACGTCCTCCAATTCTGTGTGGTTTATACAGGAATCAGTCTGTGAAATAAAACGAAATCCGTTTCAAACTTTTAAAACTTCATGTAGCCAAAAGCTAACAGCTCTTTCTATATTTCCATTGCGGATACAACTAGTCAGGATTGTCTGATTTACGATTTTAATAGAGTGGCGGAAAGAAATACTACCATCTGTCCGACGTCTCTAACAACCAATAATATTCTCATAAAGTTCTTCATTGGATGTCATGATAGGCCCTCTGCACAGCAACGTAACTGTTTTATCAACCATCAGTATTAGTACATTGTCGTTAAAGTAGATCAATATAATTACATCCTCTTTTATGGTCCATAAGGTTATTTCCAATATTCGTTGGTATCAGGGGTTGCGCCAGGAATTCCCCGACGTGGGGGCTGATGTCCGCAACATGGGGTCTGAATTCCCGGAGAAATACACAAATAACACAATGCAATACACACATTTTCTCTGAAATTGTCCCTGACGAGTTGCTATAAGTTTCCCCGACGGGGGGGTTGAAGGTTGGGCGTTAAGGTTCCAAGACAGGGAGGTTGTGGTGGCAGCCGCCGTTCAAAGGTGAAAGCAAATTGTTATTGGCACGACATTGTCCGTCTATAATCCCTGAAATCCTGACAACGTATCTTTGCAATAAAACTGTTTTAATTTCCTTGCTTGACACAAAACAATACGAAAGCATAATTATTAAAAGCTAAAAAAATATCCTGAACTAATGCCTTATCTAATTTAGATTATGGATTTATGTACGGTAAACTGGAGCACAAACACGTTTTGATTTGGTCACGTGACAGGAGGAAGTATCCCTTAAATCCAACTGAAAGTAGTTAATGTTAAGACTACAAGTTGCTTCTACACACATTCAAAAAAGAGTCATAAAGTGAATTGATTAAAAGCATCGCTAAGCGTGAAAACAACAAAAAGTGTAATTTAAGTGTCAGCAAACTTTGTGAGAAACTCCCCACCAATGTAGATTGGATTTAGCGAGTCACAATTTCCACCAATTTAACGTGAAACATTAGATTCTTCCAGCTCGTTAAGCCGAAGGACTTAACAGAACATTACATGTTGTGATGGTATTGGTTTTGGTGCTAGCCTGCATGTATAGGGAGCCTTCTAAATGCTCTCTCTAAGGGTCTAGGAGCAACTCATGGAATGGTTAGCAAAGGGGTCGATATTGGTTTCGTTGAATGACAACACAGATGTCGATGGTAGAAAATAATAAAGTTCTTCACATTGGAATTAGATTGACTTGAGGAGTATCAAATGTACTGCCTTTAACAAATGTTTGCAAAGCGGTGTTAATGTAGTATATAAATGTCCTTAGATCTTATGTGTCGGTTCCATAGACATGACGTTAGTGGTTTGTGTGACATGCTTACATACAAACATGAATCAAGACTAGACAAGGTATATTTCAGTAATAGGTCTCCGGTCTAAATTACATAGAACACCAACAAGGAAAATACAGTGAATGCAATCAACATTTGAGTTTGTTGACATAATATACAAATAGACGAACGTTTGTAATGATCTCAATATCGTTACTCTGTAATATGGGTATCAAATTATTAATTGTAGGATTTACACTGAAATATTTTGCAATAAATTTGTTTCTGAGGTCAGAATAATATTCACAAATAAAGAGCACATAATAATGTGTACACTTATTTTGCGCCTGATCCATGCGGCAGCGTGCTCAAAGCGCTCAACATTATTGCCCCAGTCATTGGAACAATGTACCGTCCACAATATTTATCACCTCCCCGGGGAGTATATAACCCAAGCTGCCAGTTAGGCGCTAGAAGGTTAACTTTCACATTGCCATCGCTTTCCGACCAGGTACACATTGGGCACAAGCGGGATGCCAAACCCGCGCCTATCGACTGGGAGGCGAACACTGTACCATTACACCATGCGTTCCACAAGCCATTCATCTTCAACCAGATTATATCCTTTAGATTTACAATGGAGACAATTCCTTTCGTTATAACAAACATTTTCTTATCTCCGTGTCGACAGCTAAGTTACCGCATCGGAACTTTGAGTAATTCTTTTTATGGTGATGGGGAATTTCAGAACTGCACAAATATATCTCAACATTTAATAGAGCTTTAAACTGTTTATAGTACACTCAGTTACACTTAGATGTAAGAGATGGCTGCCAAGGTTGTCATGCAGTCGTTGCTTGAAAAGGGAAACAAAGATAACATCGCCAACACACTAACATATCCGAAACCAAACCTTGTCCTTGTCTTTTTTTGTCTTGTGTAAAAATACAAATCGAAACGTTTTGGTCTTGTATTGGTACAATAATAAGGGTGGAGTCAAACCTTGCATTTTGATCTGTCTTGAATGTGTGGGTACCTAAAAGCGAATCTAAGCGTTAAATGTGAGCTCTGGTCTCCATTTAGGCTTGGTGAATGTTGCTCTACAAAAAAGCCTAGACTTGCTTATTTTGATTTGCACTGATTCAGGGTTCTATAAAATTTCAGATTCATAAAAAATGGATTGCCCTGACTGCCGTTCAAGTCCTGACGACCATTCAGTTAAATCGTCTAAGACACCAGTCGTCTCTATTCTGATATCGTTTGTGGGGCATGGAATTACTTTATGATTGTCATGAATTCTTTTAGGGGCATGTAAATGTACTAAAGAGCAAAATTCTGAACATATGCTGGTCACTGATTCGCTAGTCTGTCTCCCAGATCCTAGAGCATACAAAGATAACGGAGCCTCCCAAAGTCTAGATATTTAGCAAGTCGAGGAATTCTCAGCTCCTTTTGTGATTTTATTATTTGGGTTTTCTTTTGGTATTATGAACACATAAGCTTGTAGATTAAGCTTATAATTTCTAGGACTAAATGTTAGTCTATAGTAGTTTTGCAGTATGTTAAGATATAATGTAGAGTCACAGATGCACATTGGTGTTGAAAGACGATATCATAAATAAAGTAAATACTAGGTCACGGTAATGTGAGTAAGGGTATTGCAGTCAGTTTCTCTAGAATATTAGCACGCCGCCATTTTAAATATCATATATAATAACACACAATGTACATATCTACAGAGCGAAATGTCCGAAAAAGTCACAAATCACTGATGACGTCAGTATGTGGACCAATACTCGAACACATCGAAGTACTTTTTCAACTTTTATTGTCACTGGCGATCGTTTCTGCCAGGATAGTTGGTAATGTTTGGCGCGTCGACTGGGTAGTCTGGCAGACACAGCCGACGCGGGTTTGAACCCCGCCGAAGTTCTTTTTCAGATAAAGTTCGGACACCAGCGTGTCATCACTGTGATATGGTTGAATTATTTCAACCTTTTATGTAAAACGGTATTCTATGCCCTGTGGGTTTCCGGGAAGTGTTGCAGGGAAACCAATAGGGTTCCGGAACACAGGACCTGTCATAGAAGACTATTACATTTTCGTTCTGTCGATCTCTCTTTTAACTGTCGTCTCCCGCATCTTGCACAGCAAATATGGCCTACAGTTTACGAAAAACATAATCGCGACTGTTCTATTCTATAAATGGCGTTGCTAGTGGTGATTATGTTTTTAAATGAACGTGGGCAATCTTTAAGCCGTATTTCCCTGAGCTCCCCCTTCGGTCTGCTGAGAGATATTAGAACCCAGGAATGTGAAGACGGATTAGACGAACGTGCACATCGCTGTGCGACCCGATTCTCGAAAATGAAGAAAACGCAATCTGCACGCTTAAAATACAAAAATTCAATAAAAATAATTGTGTATCTCTCTTTTTAAGAAAAGTTTTTCTTCATGAATTTAATCTCATATTTAGAGGTTGGCTGTTGGCCAGTATTGATGACTGTTGAAGTATTGTTGATGCCAGAAACGGTGAACGAGGCACGTCCGCATCATCAATGGAAGTCGAAGAGTTGTGAAACATGCAAGCTGCAACAGTTACCGACGAATAATGAGTGACGACATGATCAGACAGAGCTCCAAAAAATCATCACTGCGTGTAGCAAGGATGACTACTGCAGAGATGCTGAAACTCATACAATCATCACCGCGTGTAGCAAGGCTGACTACAGAGATGCTGAAACTCATACACTCATCACCGCGTGTAGCAAGGATGACTACAGAGATGCTGAGACTCATACAGTCATCCCCGCGTGTAGCAACGCTGACTACTACAGAGATGCTGAGACTCGTACAGTCATCACCGCGTGTAGCAAGGTTGACTACTGCAGAGATGGTGAGATTCATACAGTTATCACCGCGTGTAGCAAGACTGGCTACTGCAGAGATGCTGAGACTCATACAGTCATCACCGAGTGTAGCAAGGCTGGCTACTGCAGAGATGCTGAGACTCATACAGTCATCACCGCGTGAAGCAAGGCTGGCTTCTGCAGAGATGCTGAGACTCATACAGTTATCACCGCGTGTAGCAAGACTGACTACTGCAGAGATGGTGAGATTCATACAGTCATCACCGCGTATAGCAAGGTTTACTACTGCAGAGATGGTGAGATTCATACAGTTATCATCGCGTGTAGCAAGGCTGGCTACTGCAGAGATGCTAACAACCTTCGAAGGATTCAAACCCGGGATCTTTGTAAACAGATGGCTATATATCTAGCCACCCAGTCTATTTGTAAATTGGCACTTCTTTATAACATCTGTCACAGACTTTTGTCCAGACGAACACTTAGTCTATTAAAACGTATTCATTAACAAAAAAAAACTTATTTTATTTCTTTCTGAAAGAAGCCATCTCTCCTGTGCTGTTTTCCTAGAATTGCTTTAAGAAGAAAGTAGAATTGCCTAAACTTTGCATTTTTTTTTCTTTTGAAATTTGATTCCACGGCTATGGCGCAGGACTAACTTCTGTTACATCAAGACGCAGAAAGCTGAACATTTTAATTTATATACTTTATAGTAGTCTCTGCTTAGGCCAACACGGTCAGCAAGAGCAATACATGTATGTAATCCCAGGACTAACAGCCTGCCGATGGTTTTACATCTACATTTTAAGGAACTTTGCAACCTTATTGCCTTTAGAAAAGTTCGCATGTATCACGGAACCCATGTCACGGGATCTCAGACATCACTGATATTAATTTAAGGCGACTTTAAATTATGTATCAGTTCTTCTTATTGCTGTGTCGGTCACACGGGAGTATTTTCATAAGATTTCAGTCATCATTGCCTTTGGGTTTGGGCATTTTTCGTTTGTCGCTCACACATTACGGTTTAATATAAGTCAAAGAAAAGGAACATAATATACGTCAAGATTTCTGTTCCATTGTTAACATCATTTCAAAATAAAACGACTGTTATGGCAGCATCAATCTCTGATGAAATTCGTTAGTTCTGCTCCATGATTTTTTTCTTAATTCTATATGTATTGAAAACCTTTACCCAGTTTACAAAACCTATAGTTAGCTTCTATGTAGACTAATACATATGAAAACTTATCCATCTACAAAAAAACTGCAGTTTTCATTATTTTATTTTTTTTACTGAAAAGACCCTTCTCTCCTCTCAAGGAACCTAGACTTGCTTTAATAAGATACTAGACTCGCTTAAATCTTGAAAACAATTTGCGCAGGACTAGCTTCTATGAAACTGCATCGTAGAAGCCAGTCGCTTGAAGGAACTTACAACATTTTTTTTAATATTTCATATCATTATATTTAGTCCAGAAATACGTCAAATGTTGTATTTATCCGTCATTTTAGCCTTGGTTGATCCTGTCACTAGTTGAAGAACAGCTGTTGTAAATCACCCACCCGCTGCCGTGGAGACTGCTGAAGACGATTGATTTTTGACTTCAGGACGTAGTCTTCGGAGATGCTAAAATGCGCAATCTGGAATGAATGTTCTTTGATTACGAAGGTTGCCGGGTAGCGATGTGGTTAGCGTGTCGTCTCAATCTGTCTGGGTTCGAATCCCACAGCCTGGAGATTCAGAACACAGACGAGGGGAGAGGTGACAGGAAGCTTTCAAATTATATGCTGTCACATAGACAATCTATTTTCTTAGATATAATTGCCTACAACCTATTTATTTTTAGTTACTTTTTTATTCAAGTTATCTTTAAAATTAACTGTGATTACAAGGATATTAATTGTAGTTACGAGGGAGAGATTAAAGTTACATTGAAGGTAAGTATCGGGCGCATATACGAAATTCATGATCCATATAATACATTATCAACTGAAACAAACATGTTAATATCGCTGCATATACGTGTATGCTCAAGATCTGTCACCCCCCCCCCCCCACTCAAGACAAATGGTCGCTCCCTAACAGCATTTTTCTTTGGGGGGGGGGGGGGTCTCATTTTTCAATTCTGTTATGGAACAGTCTTAACCAATAATACGGAAATCTCACATATCAGTTTTGTCATTTTTTCAAACTTACAAATATTACATAGACAAACGAAAATAGGTTGTGAATATATGATGGATGTATAGTGTTGAAGACCAGGACATTTACAATGTTTTAATCTGTTCATTTATCACATATAACTGTGTACGTTTTGCATTGACTTCTACTCCGACTGTTCAGAAGAGATGAAACAATACAAATCATAAAATAATTAACGTAATGGATCAAATGTCATTTGAGGAACGAGGTGATATGTAATATTTACATAATTAATTATTCAGTTTACTACATTGGAGTTAATGTATTTAAAATATTTATGGTTCTTGTAATTTTTATATGCATCATACTCCAATTATCAACCCATTACAAATGTTCACAATATAGTTTATTGTATGATAGTGTCTGTAGCGGTTTGTTTGAATATCTTACCCATAAGAGACGGTCACGGTCTAATTGCTGTAAATGAACTTGGAAAACCACTTTTCTGAATTTCACACCAAACGCCCTTTTGAGATGTGTGTGTGTTCTTCAAGTCAAGTATGCACGTTTGTCATCGTCCAGGCGACTGGTATACTAGACATTTGTCAAGACTTGGAGTCTACCATCAATAGACGGGACCCAGTTTCGGTTTATGAGAGGCTCCGGGTAGTCATGACTAACGGCTTTTACGGCGAAATTATTTTCCGATGCAGCGCTTTCTCCGGCTCCACTCGCAATTTGAGAAAACACAAAATATATAAAATAAGAATTGCTGAGCTAAAAGAATTAATTCACGAAAATATACTTACTAGTATTAAATTTACAAATGCATTTTTTACGCCCACTTCTCGGAGACGCTTGTGAACGATACATCGGCTCATAATTTTGACACCAGTCACAAATTCAATCTAATATATTTCTGTGAGAGCTGATTTAATTCCGTAGGATTTGAATGCAGGGGTGGCGCCAGAAATGCCCCGTCGTGGGGGCTGAGGTCCCCGACAAATATACAAATATTTAAATAACATTACTTTTCGATATCCGTCGGGGCAAGTACGGGAAGTTGTAATTAGGGGAATCTTAGTCCCACTCCTGCAGGCGCCGCTCGATGATAATTGTTACACATTTTAGTTGAAGCTCTATTCAATTCAAAACCCGAGGGGTTTCAGGGGATATCGTTCTAACAAAGAAAGAATAGTACCCCAGTATCATCATGCTTGACGTAAGAGCCATCTAAAATGAGCATATATTGCTTTTTCTTTCTTGCTATCGATCCTGTGTTGTCCCTTTTCCTGATGTGCCTTTTGCACATCACATTGCGCTATGACTGAAATATTGCCCCCTGCAATGTAAAAATCATTTCACTCACTCACTCACTCACTCTTTCAGCCCAAAAATTTAACCATGACGCCGATGTGATGTAGGTGACACTTGCGATATGGCTGAAAGACTACAGAATTTCATGTTAATCCTCCCTTACTCACTCATTTTCACATGCATATGATATGCTACAGCTTTCTGTAAGATATAAGTTTTCATGAAAGTTTTGTGTTGTCCTTTGAAATGTTTCCTGTCATAGGGCGCTCGACATGTTTCTATGGAGTAGTCAGTAT